>JXSR01S003686.1:36209-51286 GCA_000969725.1 Ophiothrix spiculata
AGTACATGTGACCATCCACCACAAACCTCCAGTAAAGTCAGCCATTGGTCAAACATGTTTTATTGCTGGACCAAAAGGAACACCACATCTTCAGCTATAAAAATAAAACTTGTTTCAAGTTCAAGAAAACAAATGTTATATTTATTTTGCACTGTAGCTCTAAATGTAAAATACTGACTGGAGGTTTGTAATGAGTATTGCTTTCTTATTAAGGATACCTAATTTCTGTCAATGCCCAATTAATATGATTTTTATAACATGGTATATTGAACCTTGGATAAAATGGATCATGATATGTCCTCGAAATGATCTTATTTGGAGTAAGCATCTTTGATTTACATAATTTTATGTGAATTTTCCCATACTTACTAAATATGCAAATATAGAAATCTCAAATTTTAACCAATGTGAGACCTATATATAGCGGCCTTATGATGCACTTTCATTTTATAGTGAAATATAAAGTAATCGGTATCATGAAAATAATGCAGGTTGAGTAGGTCAAGAACACTCTTACGTACATCTATATTCAGGCTCCATCTGTTAAAAATTGGCATGAAAACAGATACACTGGCCCGTTTTCCATAAAGGAGTTTAGCTAAACAAATACAGGCCACTGTGTTTTGGTTACTCATAAAATATGTACAGTTTGTTTCCAAATGGATGCAAATATATATTCAAAATATGTATCTAAATTCAAAGTATTTTGTGTAATGTTCCTATATGATGAACATGTTGGATATTTGTAAATTGTCCTAAAGATATGTGTATAATTGTAATGGTATGTGCCTTTTGTATATATAGGGAAATTTGTGTGTGAATTCGCTATTTCATTGTACAGTAAAGCTTGTTTATAACAAAATCAGATATAAAGAAATTTTTGATATAAAGAAGTACTTTAAACCACTTCTTTGAGGAAATTTCTTTGTTTTTGTTTAATTCTTTTTAAAAAAACACAATTAAACAAAATTCTGATGTAAAAAAAAATTACTGCCTCATAGAAATTTGTTATAAAGAATTTTCACTGTATATGAATTTGATTAAGTATGATAATAGGACTGTTTTTGTAAGGTACAAGCAAAGAACCTCAAGAGTGTAAACAATGGTTATTACAAAATTACAACAAATCTATAAAAATATAAGAGTGTTTTACAAGAGGTAACCTGAGAATTGGTTAACACACCTGTCTCTAGATGGGTAAGATAATATTTCTTCTTTTGATGTACATACTTAAAGGAGCATGGTCCGATTGCCTCAACTTTTTTTCAAACTTTTTGAGATTTTGGTACCAAAATGTTACTCATATTTTTCTGATAACCCATGTGAAATTTCACGGCTGAATTACGTTTCGTTTTGGAGATATACATGAAAATGTGTCTAATTATGGTAACCATAATTAATTTTACACAGTAACGTATAGGCTCCTCTGAAATACAAAATTGCCCATAAAATCAAAACGGTTTGACTGATTGAGCTGAAATTATTTATTATTATTACTTAAATATTTTGAGTTGTCATCTTTCATATGACATTAAAAACTTAATTTTGAAAAATCAGACCAAGCTCCTTTAAGTTATGCTGGTTATGGTACGCACTTGTTTGGATTTCGCAAGTGCAGCAACACGCATGCGCAGTATACACAGTATAGTGTTTCTGAAATTTAAAAATGTAACATTTTCTTATTTTTCTTGAAAAATAGGCCGCTGAACCCCACTTTTTATTTTGTTAATTGAAAGAACATACTTTTGCGCAAATTTTGTGGCAAAATTTACACCAAATTTAAACATTTCCCATAGACCCCTGTACTAATTTTCCCCAAAATGGTATTTTTAAACTGACTCGCATGCAGAAACGAGTCCATGCCAATTTTTACTAGCAAATTTCAATCTGATCCATCATGGAACACACACCTTAAATCATACGTATGTATAGGTTCAGGTTGGTGGTTGATGCCAGTGGCATAGCTAGAAGGGGTAGTTCCCCCTTCCCAACAAGGCTTGCCGCACAATACCCTGCCTTGCAATAAAATCAAAAGTAAAGGTAAAATGGAAATGATATATAGTTTACACCCCACTTAAGTACACAATTTACTTTTAAAGTTACCTGAAATGTTGCAGGATTGCATTTGTTGATGTTTGGTTTTGCTTCCGTGGCATCAGATACTAATTTTCCTTGTCAGTTTTGAAAAGCTAGGGGAAAAAAGTGTGGATATACCTCTTTTATGCATATGTCAACTCATTCATAGAGCTGTTCACCCTTTCTTCCCCCCTCCCCTCCCAGCTCAAAACGAATGAAAAGGTCACAGCTGGTTGGTCAGATAATCACATGATTCATTAAAGGTAACTGAGAAGTATTCCCAAAATTTGATGAAATGGTATGGTTTTGTGTTTTTTGAGATTAAGTGAAATTGTGGAAATTACATGTATTTTTGTACTATGATTTTAGTGATAGGTTTTTGTTTTAAACAGAATATGCATGACTCCAGATGAGATTGATGTTGAATGTTATGTTGTATCCAACTTTTTATCATCGTTGCTTTAAAAAAGTAGTTTTATTTTCAGATTTTAAAATTTGTTTCATTATTCTAAGGATCAAAATACCAATCACAATTTTAAAATGCTTTTTGCATGGCAAAAAAATGGTCTTGCTTTTTAACATCTTACTCTCATTACGATTTCATTGTTTTCCCGTGCTTTGTAATAAGTTGTTAGTTTCTTGATGGATCCAAATGAATATCTTCTATTTGGGGAAATATTTTGGTGGATATTTGATAGATGTAAATAATACAAATAATAAACCGCTGATTACAAAGTATCTCTCATGGACAAAGTAGATTATCTGAGTTTCATGTTGTGTGTCTTCAGGTAACTGATGGACACACATCAGACAACTGATGGACTCACATGAAACTCAGAGTAGTGATGTATTTTCAAGAGATATACTATAAATAATTTCCAGTATTTAGGAAATATTTTTGATAATTTTCATTGCCAGCTGATCTTATATTTATAATACAGCAAAAAGAAAGGAACAAGTTAGTTTTCTGTTACCATGCACATGCAATAATTACGGCAATTATCGTTTTTATTTAATTCCTAAAATTGAAAATAAACATTGCCTGTTTTAAGGTGGATCGAAAGGATGTTTTAGGAAATTAGAAACTGCATTTAGAGGCACTTGATTACATTGAACAAGTAAAGCTTAAAACAATGAGTAAAATGGTTTTTGTTTCTAGTAAATCGGACATACGGTTGCCAAGATATGCTTGATTTTAATGTCTTTGTTTTCTATCATTTTTGCCAATATATTGATAAAGTTAATGAGCAACATTGGCTAAATGTGCTCATTAATATTCATATTTGCCAATATTTTACCAATATCTTATGAATAAACCTTCATACAATTTTTATTTTACATAATTTTAACTTGAAACTTTGCCAATGTGTTTCTATGGCCTAAAACATTAACATATGATTTACCCGCCCATCTAATTTGCATATTTGCATAATTAATGAGCATTATACAAAAAGCTAATTAATTATGCAAATATGCAAATTAAATGGTCGGGTAAATCATACATTAAAGTTTTAGGTCATAGAAACACATTTGCAAAGTTTCAAGTTAAAATTATTAAAGGTAAAAGTAGTATGAAGGTTTATTCATGAAATATTGGAAAAATATTGACAAAAATTAATATTAATGAGCACATTTTGCCAGTTTTCCTCATTAACTTCATCAATATATTGGCAAAAACAATAGAATACAAAGAAACTTTAAACAGCAATATCCCAAAAACCGTTTGTCCGATTTGGCTCAAATTTTAAGATTTTTTTGCTTAGCTCTCTGCAACAGGCCTATTTTTATCTCAGTCAGAGCAACTTCATTTTGCCTTTAATACCACCTTAAAGTAAAATTAAGACAACTAACAAAAAGAGCACTTAATTTTTGTATGGATATAAGTTTCTTTTTTTTTCCCGCAAAAAATCAATCCAGTAAATTAATTTGGTAAATTTTTGCTTTGTAAGAACAACTGTATTTGAAAGTTACAAATTCTTTATCCATCTCAGTTGTTATGATATTGAATAACAAAACATTAACCTCAGCAAAAGAAACATATTTTTACATTTTTTGCATACCTGCTTTGTTTGTTTGTTTTTGCCTAATGTGAGTTTATTGACTTAAATCTGTGATTTCAAAATATTAAATTCATGTATGTTGCATTATTGTGATATTAAGGCATTTTATATATGGAGAGCATATAAAATGTTCAAAATGGTCAAGAGGGTTGGCCAAAACAGCA
The DNA here is from genome assembly GCA_000969725.1 of Ophiothrix spiculata. Classification (NCBI taxonomy): domain Eukaryota; kingdom Metazoa; phylum Echinodermata; class Ophiuroidea; order Amphilepidida; family Ophiotrichidae; genus Ophiothrix; species Ophiothrix spiculata. Next base: position 40,510 of record JXSR01S003686.1, read on the forward strand.
TAGCTGCTCATTTGAAGATTATAATGTAGATTTAAACTTCCATACCCAACACAAGAAAATTATTACCTTGTTAAAAGTTAATAAATTAGTACTTTGCCGTGAGCTATACGGTAATACCATGCACAGGTTTTTACTACTTTTCCCCCGTGTGTGTAAAACACAGAGACGCAATGTGTAAACCCATCCCCGCATGGATGTACTTGAGTATTAACGCACGCGGAAAAGTAGTCAAAAATACTTTTTACGGGTCTCCACACTATTTGACCAATAAAAAGACTGTATTAACTTATAAATATTCAAGAGGTGTAGTAATATCTTTTATTTTTTAATGAAGTTGTAATTAAAAACAAAATTGAAATGTGACAACATGCGATTCATTTTCCCTATAATATCCTATATTAGTTGGGCCCCCTTATATAAGTATATTTTATTACAGATGTGTACATTATTTGAGTCACCTATGAAGCAAGAATATGAACATAGAGATTGTATAAGAATTTTGTAATCTGAAATACTTTGACCATCATTTTAGTAGATCAGTAATTAGTTTTTGACAAGTATAGATTCAAGGTATAGCCATTTGTTTTTTGACACTGTAATTTTTGATTGCAAATCCAAAATTTGTTTAAAGCCAAAATGCTGATTGGAAAACTCCCAATTCTGTTTATGTTAATTTCATTGAATACTCTTGAAAAAGTTATCAGATTTTTTTTGAAAAGGCCGTTTTTGGTCATTTTTCCGATTTTAATCACTAGTCAAAATTTGACCAAAATATTCCCAAGTGTAAGTTTTGGCGCTTCAGACATATATATATACCTTAAAAGAAAACAATCCAAATAGTGGTTTTGCATTTTTGTTGCTATGCAGTTTTCTGGTCTGATTTTTCACTTTGCAATTTAAAATCAAAAACTTGTTAGCACTTTGCTCAGCGCAATTCATATCAGCTTGCCACAACAACAACAAGAAGCAACGATATTTGACATGTAGCAACTAAATGGCAAGAGTGGCAAAAGTATATTTGGTGTATCGATATATTTGTTAGAATATCGGATTAATATTTCCAAATTTACAGTGCTAAAAATCAGGAATATAAGAGAAAACAATCCTCCTTGACTTATATATGAATTAAGCTCTGGCATTTTGTAATCTAGTAATAGGTGTAGTTGAATTAGCATGCTCATTCATTCTGTTAATGTAGTAGTAGTTGAATTAAGCTTAGGCAATCGGTTAATGTGTAGTTAAATTCAGTGTAGGCAATTTGTTAATCTAGTAATAGTTATACCATTTTTGTGATATATATTGATCCTCTACCTCAGACTGTTGTGTATATTCAAGGTTCCGTATTCATCCCTTTAGAAACCCTAAACCCCACACGGTTATTCCGACCTAACAGAAATGCAGACTTTTTTGTGTTAATATCAACTACTGATGGCACTATTGATCAAAACTCACTTTATGATACCAAAGGGATATTATTTGTACTACTGAAATCATTTACACAAATGAAACCATCTGAAGTCATAAAAGCACATTATCAATATAATAATAATAATCAAGCATAATCAAACATTTGAAATGTGTGTGATGCCTTTATTTTTGTATGAATCTGATTTTTTTGTTACAATTACCGATAAAAAGGTTAGAAGCAAATTAATTTGAGAATGGGTGAAAAATTCGATAAGGCTAAATAAAAAATAGTTTGTCTCAAAGCAACCGTGCCCGTATGTAAAATTGAGCAATCTTGAACAAAAGGTTTTTTTATTTCAATTTTTTTTTAATTTAAGATTTTTCTCTTGAATTTTTTTCATTTGGAAATCATACTTTTCCTTACCAAAAACTAATTCATGAACATGATTCCAATTTTAATAAAATACTTCTGTACTGCGTTTGTAACAATAAATTTTGTGATGACATAAAGTTAGTTGTGATGTCGTTCAGCTTTCATTGGCCTCCGCAACCCTTTATTACCTTCCGTTGACGACAAGTCGTTACAGTGTAAACCGACCCTTAGATAAAACACTGGTATTTTAGAGATTGAACGCTTCTATTATTTTCTCTCTCTGAATGACTTGCCATGGTGCTTCACTGCCAAAGATGTTAAAGTTTACAGTAATTAGAAATTTTACGCTTTTGTGGTATTTGTGTTTGGCACCTTAAACATTTTAATGATACTTGAGATGAAAGTACAAAGAGCTACCCAAAATGGCTTGGGTAGCCTGGGTCATGTAAAGGGATGAATAGGGTATGGTAATGGGTTATATATGGGGATTTGGGTGATTAGGGAAATTGTGTTTGTAAGGAAAATTGATGTGGGTAATGTGTGTATTTGCAGTTATGTGATTACTTTTTGTAGGCCATCTTTTGACCTCATTACACTCTTTAAAATTATTTACTCTTTGTTAAGAAAAATGGTCAAAGCCCATTGCTTAGTAAAATCTTCAATAAGTAAAATTCAATTCAACAATGAGCTGTGACCTTTTTACTCAACAAAAAGTAACATAATTTTTAGAGTGTAGGTTACTTTTAAGTAACATTTAAAAATGTTACAAACACCAATGGTTATACATGCAAGGGTTAAAATTACTTGTTATAAAGTTATGTTTGAAGTATCATATTGATACTCCATTTGTAAGAAAATTGATGTAATTGAATGTTAATTACAATTATGCTGTGCAGCTGTTTGTGAAATGTTAGGCTGCGATCACAGTGAATATGTTAGACTGCGATCACAGTGAATATGTTAGACTGTGATCACATAGAAGTATACGTATATGGTATTTGATATATGCTCACAGGGGAAGCACTCTTATCCTTTAGTGTACACGAATTCTGTAATCTCATTGGTCAAACATATTTTACACAAAACCCGTATTCATGATTTTCAGAAATAAAAAAAAGCCAAACCCTGAATATATCCTGTATTCCGTGACTCATACACAAACACTATATTGCTCGTTATTAATTGAACTAAAAATGTATTCGTGCATTGTTTAAGTTGCTTCGTAAGAGTGTATCGCATATGGAATGCAGTGTTTACGCATTGGTCGTGATGCAAGCGTACACGCCTAGATCAATACACGCACACCCAACCAAGTGCGCGGCATGGCTGTGACTTGGGGCTTCCCATAAGTCCCGTAAGTTTACCAACGAGATTTCAGAATTCATGTACACTTAAAAAGATAAAATCGTTGCCCCCTGCTTGTTCTCACGAAATACAGGAAATATCTAGGGTCTAGTGCCATATTCCAGTCGGCCTGTCGGCCTCATGGAATATGGCACCAGACCCTAGATATTTGCCCGTATTTCGTGAACAATCAGGGGGTAACTAATAATATTCTTAGTGACCGGGATCATTACTCGTCAATTTCAAATATGAGTACCTTCCCGGGAGCATATAGCAAATATCGTATACCATATACCCCCCAAGTATACTTCTGTGTGATGGCAGCGATATGGATGTTTTGTGTAATATAAAATGTGGGTCAGATGTGTATACAATGTAATTTGTATTGCACGGTTTCCCATGATGCAGTAATTAAGACTCTGATTTAGGCTCTAACGAGGAAACTGCAGATGGCACATTGTATTGGGAATACTAGGAATTGAACATGGCTCAGAATTTATCGTTAACTTGAATATTTACTCTTTTGAGCACATAATTCAAACAATTTTACATGTGATGAGAAAGTGATACCCCAAACTAGTAATTTTACGCCATATAATTGTTCAAAAGTGATGTCATAATCCCAGGATATGGTGCAAACTTCTCTCATGGTTTCAATTTGTAGCAATCAAACACCTGTGGGTTTGTAAGTTTTCAAACATCTATTGATTTTGAAACTGTGTGATCAAATTCTGGAGTAGTGAGCTTTGTATTGGATAGATTGCTGTACTAGCCTAGAATATATAATCATGACTACAATGATCCATAGATTGATATCTAAACACAACAGCAAATCGTCATGTAAGAGCAAGAAAGTCGTATCTGCATTAACTGTCATTTTTCATAAATTTGCATTGTACATTGAATAATGTTCAGTCTGGGTTCGATGGCAATTTGAGCTCCATGGCTGACGACACCACTAAATGGGCCAGTATAAAAAGTTCGATATCTCCTTGTAAATCTATGAAAAAACCTCATCTTTCATAGTGTCAGCAGTGAAATTTGTGGTATACAAGAATTCAGCTCTGGTTGGCCACGGTGGTTTTTGAAGGTGTACTTTTTAAGTGGATGCAGTTTGAGTATAAATTTAATGTAAGCATTCTATTGTCAAAAAAAATGATTTCAGCTTAACTTTTTCGCTCCGGAATAAAATTTCCAGGAAAACGCTGTATTTGGATGGAAAGCCGCTCAGAGCGTCACAGGGGGTATTCACTTATTTAGCTGTAGAGGGCCAGCCTTATTCTTTTGGCCCGAAATTGATGATGACCCTAGATACCTCTTTGTATCAGGCAGTTACAGGTGAAGTTTCGATTTTCTTCACTTTTATCTTTTTTTACAGATATTTTTAAAGTGATGCCAGAAATTATTTCTGGCCAATCATACATGCTTTCGCATGCCACTGTGAGCAGCTTTCTGGAGTGAAAGAGTTAAGATTGAAAGTTAGTCACATTACGTTCATGTGGTGTTGTAGTATTGAATTTAAAATTCAGCTAAAAGTCAATGTGGTGTTCATCTTTTTTTTATGTAAAAACATTGAGCACTGTGTTTGCTTTGTAGTTTAAACCTGTTTTATAAACCAATGTTGTGTTCACATCAGTTACAATGATCTTGATTAGGCAGGTAGCCAAGGATAACCCAAGAACAATCTTTGAAGATTTTTCTTTATTCGGTTTTAAATGCAGGATGAAGACCGGAGTACTCAGAAAAAAACCTACAGAGGCGAGTATGAATTTAAACCAAATTCACATACGGTGCCAGGTCTGTGAATCAAACCCGGGACTCATTTGTGCATAGCAAGGGAATTACTGCTGTACTATCCTGCGTAGATCTTCATTTTTATGCTCAACCCTGCTCTTCTAGCCATTAGTAACATTGATAATCAAACTTCATCAATCTGGGATGTATATATTGATATTATTGTATAAATATCATATATTTTTGTATTTGATGATAAAATTGTAATATTGAATCCTTTGTTAGTCAATATCTTGATATCTCGCACAAATTACTGATAATATTGTTTCAAATATATTTCGGACACAAATATGACACTACTACATAACCACAAGTCTGCCCAACAAAGTAAAAATGCAGTATGTGTATTACAGACAAATTGCAGGTTACTTCCTTTTACCTTAGAGAAATCCTGTACAAATGAGCAGATGATCATTCTCTTTTATAACTTAAGGCAGTATCTACTATTCTGTTGGACGCACTGATGTCACAGACTACAATCCTGTCTTCTGATTGGTCAATTGAGGCTGTTCCGTGTTACTCCCTGGCGTGAAACATTGCATTGGAGGTGAATGACAATGTCTACAAAATTGATCTTTGCAGTTAAATTATTTTTGTATCAATCCCTTTCTTTGATATATCGTGAATAAATGTGTCCTCCAACTTTATTGTAAGAAAACTTTAATGAATCAGAGTGGAAACATAAAATATTTTTGAAATATTGGTTCACTCCATAAACATCGCACAGTAAGTTTCACTCCAGTAACAATGAATGAGTACGCCAAATTCCGATAGAATATACTGGTATCAAACATATGTACATACAACCTTCTTACATGGGAATTGATTGAAGTGAAATTGCATACTAATAGGATGTATCTGGTATACTTTATAAATTTAATAAATGCACATACTCCGTTTTTTACTTTGTGAGGTGGAAGTTTTGACTGGCACGAGACATTAAAATATGCAACGTCATTTCCACTCAACATCGACAGTACTGTAATATTATACACACCCTAAGATAGTGGTGTACCTGCAGAAGTTTTACATTCAGTTGTCTGATGCGAGGTTCTGAATTTTTATGTCCGAGAATTATTTGAAACAATGATAGTATAAAAAATTTGTTATATCTTATGCGCATAATTGTGCTACTTTATGTTTAATGAAATTTTAAGGTTCTGGTGGAATAAAATATGTATGATTTTATGATGGAAATACTGTCTGTAGAATGCTTTGTTGACAATGTTCAATGTTTTTTCAAATACTTTAGATATAGTGTGCTCCAACTTTTGCTCCTAAACATGTTCTTTACCACAACACCAATAGACTTACTCAATGCTGGCTGAGCAGATGATCAATCAATCAACCTACACTGTACTTGCATGACATGCATACCCCATGAAAGAGTCTATTCATAGGGACCAACAGGTTTACTTGACTTCCGAACCACGGAGCAAGTAGAAGATCCATTCTTCATTAATCAGAAGTGACAATATTTTGGCAAATCTTATAATAATAACCCTTATAAAAAGGACAACACGTTACAAGAACTGGGAAAATGTGCACTTTATCTAATTTTAGAGTAATAACGGAGGCTTGGTGATGAAAACTCAGTACACCACACATTTATGTATATGATGCCAAAAATTTGGTGGTTTTCATAACCAAGCCTCCATTATGATTAGATTAGAAATATATTGGAACCAGGAAGACATGTTACACCAAATACTTGGTTTAAAAAAATATTGATTGGGCTTACGAGCTCACTAACACAAAAACTTTTTGAAAAAGTTTGCGAGTCATTTAGTGAAATAATCCTTTGTATTCTAATAGTAAGCAACAACAATCTAAGAATATATCTCATGAAGAATATACAAGAAGAGGGGGAAAGATCAAATTTTGATTGGAAATTCAAAACTGATCTTTTCTGAGTTTCCCACAAATCTTTTCTCTCTTCTTCGTATAAATTGGATGAACATTTACAAATATTGTTTAGAGGAATATTTTAGCGGGGTTAATTTTTCACGGCTTGGACTGAGTCATTATGTTTTTGGGTGTAATATTTTCACGGTTTCAAGCATCTGTCCATTGATGTCTATGTATAAATACTATTTTAGCAGGGTTTCATTTTCATGGTTGAGAAGTCAACAGCGAAGAGCGAAAATAAAACCCCAGCAAAAATGTCCCTCTTTACAGTACTAGACCCATGATCTTCAAAAATGAAAATAACAATTACACAAAGGTTTTTTTCTTTTCAAACTTTTTTTAACAAAAGGTTTATTTTTATATATTTTAGAAATCTTACTTACATTTTAATAAGAGTACATAAATGTTTTTCTTCAAAGCTTACAGATTTTCTTTCTGGGGTTGATATAGCAACTCAAAAATGCTGTATCGGCAAAAAAGAATCAGCAGCGCTAAAATCATGAGATTTAAAGGGAATTCCAAGCTTCGCCATCATTTTACATTACCATGGCGACCAACTTGGGAGTAATTAGATTTCGATATGCTTATTTCACATAAATTAAAAACAGTTCTTGGCGCCAGCTGTAATACTGACTTTTTGAGCGAGTTCAAAGAGCTCGCTCTATTACTTTGACAGCTTTGCTTCAGTCACATTGCAAGAGTGTGTGGAAAAAAAGAGACTCAACTGAGTAGAAAATGGCTGAATCAGTAAATGTCGGAGGAGCATCGGTAGATACTCTTAAAATTTCAGGGTTCGCTTATACATTGGCTGAGCATTGATTGAACATTGGTAGATGCTTTATTAAAATGTTTGAACTCCCTGACGACTCGCCAAGAGATTGCGGATGTCTTCGGAGAGATTATTTTTGAGTGGCCTCCAGACAAGCTGGCCAAAGCTCAGTTGCAGCTCTTTTAATGCCTCCTGAAAATGCAGTGAGTTGTAAGCAAGCTCTGAAATATTGAAAATATTTAGTATCTATCAGTAATCCAGCGATGCTTGGTCAAGTGTGACGATTTAGTCACTATTGCTACTCAGCTGACTACTCTTTCTTTATGTGGCTTAAGCATTAAGGACATTATCAGAATCTGTTTTGTAACTTAAATCTATACAAACAGTGAAAATGACAGCACAAAAGATACAGCACCTTGAACACAATGGCCTGTATTCCAGAAAGTTGTTTAGGGGCATTTTCACGAAAAAGTGGACATGAGAAAAATATTGAAAAAAGGATGTAACTATTCAATGAAAAATGCTACCACCCTATTTTTTGGTCAAATTTCTTGATTTTTATAATGAAAAGTAGAAATTTTCATTTATTTTTTTCAACCCATTCTTGGTTGTTTACTTGAGTGTTATTGTTCTAAATGGCTTAAATAAGGATCAAATTTACACATGAGGTTGTATTTTTTGTTAATCCTGACTAGGCTTTACAGTTCAGTGCACCCAAAAATCAGCGGACAAATTGTCCTTCCGTTACCGTCCTTCCGTGACCATGATCCCTTTGCATTTCGCATTGTTAAAACATAACTGTAGGGAATATTTTGATGTGGAACATGGCAAACTATTGCAAAAACACCAAGCAATGCATTCAGTAACTTTGAAATAAACTTTCTTCATAACTTTCATAAACATTTTCACAAATGTACTCAAGGTGAAAAACCATGTCCGTTTTGATGTCCTTCCGTGACCGACCTCATTAATATGCATATTTTGCGACAGAGGAATTTTTATGAAAAAATTCATGTTGAATATGAATGCTTTCAGGTATTCTCAACTAAATATGGAATTAGTTTTATTTTATCCAATTCAATTTTGGCAATGTATTTTTTTGAAATACAGAAAAATTCTGTGATTGTCCTTCCGTGACCGTGAAAATGCCCTTAGCTAAACCACGTTTTTATTTTCTCGTCAACATCACGGCTTATTGAACTGCTCCATTAAGCTGCTAAATGGTGCGTATAATTCCTGGACAGTTGTTCAGTTAAGACCGTGGTTAAGCTTAACACCTTTCTAGAATACGGGCCAATAATTTTGCATTTGAGAATGACTCAAGCCAGAAGGAAACTAGCACAGAAATGACACGCCTTTTAGGCAAGAAGCCAATTGCCCCTAAATTAAGCTCTGTTGTGGCTTGACAATTTACACTGGGACAGTGAGTTTGCCAATTCTCAAAGATCTTATTCAGTTAAAGCTAGTATAAACTCAGTGCTTTAGATCATCAATTTTATTTATCAGAATGTAAGCAAATCTTTGAATGAATTAAGAGAACCTCAACAAGCAAAACCTAGACCTTAATGCCTCATTTCAGGAAAACCCAAACTCTAACATCCCTTATTTGTATTTCACAACTATCAAACTGTCTCAACCAAATAAATTACTTCTTCCTTTTTGAGGCAAATTTAAACATGCTTATAATAAACGGACATAATAAACATGATGGTAAAGTCAGCTTTTGACCAAAATGTAAACAAGAAATATTGCATTTTTACCTATTCTTCGTAATATTAAAAAGGTCCAGATATACATGTACACAATACAACTTTAAATTTATAATGAAACCTTTCAAAATCACTTCTTGAGAATACAGATGACAACAGTATTTAAGGTCCATTTGTGTTTGAGGGTCACAAATGGCCATCTTTACAAAGATACACAACAGATCAGTGTTTTGAACTTACTTTGCTATCTAGGTTGTTAAACATAAGAATTTCTTCTTTCCCTAGTGGCTGAGTTAGCTCTGAAGATGACACTTGCTACAGTATCGAAAGCTCAGCTCTTCATCAATATGAATAAACTCTGTTCAGATCAGTGTTGCACAATTTACAAAGTAATAACAAACAAGTTGGCAAGACTTAAACATGGCTGATTTCTCAGATTTTACAATACCGTTGAAGAAACTGTTACAATATGTGACCCATCACATCAAATTGAACTTATCCTATTTACTAGTGATCAATAGTTAAATAAAATAATAAATACTGGGGATTTATAAAGCGCTATGCCTCCCAGATTTGTAATTCCACTCAGCTTCTGCACACTTTACAGGTGTTTGCTGACCACTGTGGCCCAAGTAAGCTCCATTCCACACAAAGCATCATTTAGGTAATCTCGGCAACCTCTAGGGGCGCTGAACCTTGATCAGCCCAAATTCGCACCATTGCTGCCCGGATTAGCTCCCCGAGTTTCGTATGGGTTTCCCACGACAATTAGCACACTCAACTTTTGGCACCAGCAGGGTTCTGCACCACAAGCGAGCGCCTTACCGATTGAGCTAACTTGACTGCTATAAAAGTTAGTTAATAATAGTTTAAAATGGCATCATGATGTGACAAGTCCATGATATCGATTGATACTTGAGCAACCATATAGGAAATATTCATCTATAAGTTTTGCATAACATGGTGTTATCGGTGTCACAAAGTGCGAAACATGTAGGTTCCGACAAGTGCCTTGTTTTGATGTGACTAGTCACATATTTAAAATTGAAAACAAGTTGAAAGTTTTTGTAACATTTGCAAACAAAGAAAGGAATGGCTCAACATGAAGAATTATCTCTTGAGCAATAATCCAGGGATACACTTGTAGTACAGGGCCCATATTCATGAAACCCTGCTAGCGCTAGTTGGCTGCTAAAAGTCCCTTAAACTGTCTGCTAGTCCTAGCTGACAACTAGTTGTTATTCATGAAACCCTGCTAGTGTTAGTTGTCTGCTAAATTTACTTCAAAAGTTAGCGGTGATCTGGGGCAGCTCTAAGTTCTTAGCAGGCAACTAACAATGTCATTTTGAATCATTTTACTTATGATCATGATGATTATCAAAGACAATCTTTTCAGTTCATACAAACCACTTTGAGACAAACACGTTCTGAGATAATTTCTTTGTATAGAGTGAAATAAGACGATCTGAATTA
>JXSR01S003687.1:27968-40579 GCA_000969725.1 Ophiothrix spiculata
TGCGTTTCATCTCATTTACTTCATGCATACCTAACTCCTTCCTGGTAATCGTTGATTAGAGTTAATTAATACCTTTATTTGGCTAATATTTTCAATTGATTTTATAGGCTAATACATTATCTTCAAAATCATACAAAATTTATGACATTTCATACGATTATTGAAAAGTTGTGACAACATTTGATGCACAATGTACGTATCTCATCCACACCAACCACATTTATGCCCGTTTTCATGTCTGGCTAAATTAGCTTATTGACTTATACTTGTTAATAGCGTTAATAATCAATTTTATTCTTGTTAATTCCAAATTGTTTTTAATAAACAATAACTAGCCTTTAAAATCATATAAGATTTGTGACACTTCAATGGATTTTTAAGGAGATATGACAGAACAATTCATACACAATTTTCATGATGCCTCAACCTCAGCCACCTCAACCTCACCCAACTAAGTAACTTAACCCTGGCTAAGTAGCTTTAACGGGTCATTAAGCTTAATTAATCACTTCATTTGGGTTCTGTTCTTGATTTCTTGAAAGTCAAATAAATTGTCTTTAAAATCATACCAAAATTATGACATTTCATTTGATTGTTGAAATGATATGACAAAAATTGATGCATAAATCACTCTCCATGTAACAAATCTACCATTTATGGGTGCCCACATTAAAAAGAATGACCTGGTATCAAGTTGCCCTATTAACTTCCTCGTGTTTGGTATGGAGAGTTGTCACTAAGTTTATTAAAAATATTGCACATGTACATGGGAACATCATCGGTCATACACTTATATACCATTACCATTTATATACCATGGTATTTATATACCATTACATTGAGATGCATGTCCCTCCTAGCATCTAAAGTGATCCAGCCTAGGCAATCCAACATGGTGGGAAAGCGCCTGTTGACATTTAAGATGGCTTTTCCAGCTCTATTTTGAAGCTTAGTCAATTTACACAGGTATTTATTTGCAGCATTACCCCAGACTACGGGTTGTAACAGAAAAAAATATACATTGCTATCTACGCTGAAAGAATAAAGTTACACTTTGTATCACATTGTCATTTATTTACATCAAAGGCCAATTTCTTTAGCTACAAAATGCACTTTGTTTCATCCAAATTGATAGTCTACAAGCAGAGTTATGGCAATTATACTGACCCTACCTTCAAACCACCTGGGCCAGTTCATCCGATTCATTTACCGGTAGCAAAATAATGACACATAATGCCCTAAATAAACCATACGATGTTCAACAAGATTACGAGGCTGATTTTAGTATTTCATCTAACGAAGGCAATATAGACCTCTTAATGATGACTTTGCCCGTAGACTGTTGTATTCCTAATGTTAGATGGGATTTCAACACATTTTTTTAAAGAGATATCCTAGTTGGTGAGACAACATATCATCTAAATGGCAGAGTGAGCACACAAGCACTTTCTAAAGCGCTTGCGTGCTCACTCTGTAAAAGACTGTCCAGAGATTAAAAGAAACACTATTATTTCTGAACTTCAACTTCTTTATAACTCAAGTTTTATTAATTGAGCTAGGAAAATTATTTCATATTCAAAAACTGCAAAAAAATTATTGCAATAAACTCTTTGTTTTCCCGGTTCCAACAAAGATATCGAGTCTTTAATGCAACTGTTTATGCTTTATACTCTGATATGAGCAATATTTTAAACTATTAAAGCATAACTTTTATCATAAAATATCATGAAATTATTTATGAATTATTCTTATCATATGAAAAAAAATAAAAACATTAAAAGTTCTTGAACATAATGTGTGCCTTTTGTTATTTTATGTCACTGCATTGTCAATCTTCATCGAATCATGAACAAATGTTTACGCTGAAAAATGGTGAAATCGGCCCAAGTAGTTTTCACCGGTGTTTACTTAAATGGTCGTAACTTTTGAACCTGACCAATAAATTAGATCAATTAAGTTGATGCTGGTAGCCTTTCAAATAAGGGAAAATCTGTGAATTCAACATTTTTATTTTCCTCATGATATCGCTAACAAGAATGTATAATTTTTTCTGTTACAACCTGTACATCACAGTATTCAAGTGAGGGGAGAATAATAGATTGGTACATGGTATTTAGTGTGTCACCATTCAAGAGTGGCCTAGTTCTGTACAAAATTCCAATTTTCTATTGACTGAATTTTGAATGTGAGTGAGATGACCCTTCCATGAGATAGTGGGATCCAGGTACACGCCAAAGTATTTGAAAGATTTTTACCTCGCACATGATTATCAATTTTGACAGTAAAGTTGTTAGAATTAGTTGCCAGTTTGATACTGCTTCCAAAGAGCATGACTTTGTTTTTTTTGACATTTAATGTGAGTTTGTTAAAATTGAGCCACTCTGTCACCTTGGACATCTTCTCTGTTAGCACTGTAGCAACCTGAGATGCATCATGACCCTTAGCAAATATGGCTGTGTCATCTGCATACAGGCAAATTTCAGCCTTAGTTTTATTTATATGGCATGGGAGGTCATTAACATAAAGGCTAAATAAAAGGGGTCCTAGCATGGAGCCTTGAGGGACACCAAATAGGATTTGAAGCATCTCAGAATGTTCTTCATTGATTTTACACACTTGAAAGCGCTCACAGAGGTATGATTTGAACCACTCGAGCTCCATGCCATTTACTCGACTTTTACTTAGCTTGCTGATGATCGTTCTGTGGTGGACAGTATCGAACGCCTTTTTTAAGTCAAGAAAGATGACACCCGTATACAAACCTTCATCAATATTTTTCAGAAGGTAGTCAAGCAAGCAAGTTTGAGTGGAGTGTCCTGGTCTGAAGCCCGACTTATCAGAAGACATAATATTGTTTAACTGGAGGTAGTCATACAACTGGTTGTGTATTAATTAACCTCTCAAAAACTTTCATGATGGCTGGTATTACAGATATGGGGCGATAATTACTGGTTTCAAATCCGTCTCCCTCTTTGAAGATTGGTGTTACTCTACTTTGCTTCCATCTGGCTGGTACAACTCCACTCCTGATACTCATGTTCATGATTTTCGGCAGTGGCTCCGCAATGATAGAAGCGCCTGCTTTCAGCAGCCTAGGACTGATGTCATCGAGACCTGTGGCCTTACCTGTGGGCATCTTCATAAGTTGCTTGAGGACATCCTCTGACGTGACCTCACTGAACATGAATCATCCAGATTTTCATTGGCATCCTCATCCTCATTGAAAGCATCTGCAAGTTTCTGCCCTATTGTTGAAAAAAAAATAAATTAAAACAATTAGCAATATCTTTGGAAGAGGTTAACATTTCATCATTATACTTTACACCAGTAATGCCATTTTGTGTTTTTTTGTTTGGCAAGATCTCTTTTAAGGTGGACCACAGCTTACCAAAATCATTACCTGCTTCATCAATTTTATCTGCTATGTGATCTCGTTTTAGTTTACGAGCAAGAATATTAAGGGAATTACGCAATTGTCTAAACAAGTCCCAGTTAGGCCGTGATTTAGATTTTCAGCCTTCTCCTTTGCTTTAGTAGTTTTCAATCTAAGATCAATATAATCCCCATTTATCCATGGTGGTGGATTACATGGAATTTTGTTATTTTTAAAAGGGGCATGACTGTCACAGATAGGACTAAAGAGACGAGTGAATTGGTCCCAGGCAACATTTGGGTCATCAATATTGTCAAGTTTGTCCCATGGGGCTTGCTTGAGATCTTGGATGAAGGAGTCTATTTTGAACATTTTGTAAGAACGAGCATTGATGTATTTATGACTTACTTTGTATTTCTTCTTCCCTTTTCGGACAGCAAAGGTAAGTGAGTGGTCACTTAAAACAAATGGAATGACATCACTATGTTTGAACATGTCGGCTCTTTCTGTCCAGACATGGTCAATTAATGTTTCTGAATTCTGAGTAATACGAGTTGGTTTAGTGATAATTTGATGTAATTGAAAGTTCGACATAACTTGAGACAGTTGTTTCCACTCCAAAGAGTCTTTTTTGAGTGCATCGTAATTTAAGTCACCAAGGACCACAATTTCCCCCGGTGTTCTAGTATTCATGGTACTTAGGTCCTAAAGATCGTCGAGAAGCGTGCTTAGACTGTTGAAGAATTTAGTTTCAGGGGCATATATTACATGAGACAGTCTCCAGATAAGGACTGGCACTCTTTACATCAGTCTCACTAGCGTTTATACAAGATTTAATGTATTAAACGACGCCTCCGTGTCCCGTGGCACCATGGACTCGGTTGTTTTTAGTTCGATCAACTCTGTAGGCAATGTAGTTGTGAATTGATATTTCATCGTCTTCAATATTGTCATCTAGCCATGTTTCTGTGATGGGAACTACTTCAGGTTTGGCCAGGAATACTAAATGACGAATTTCATCAATTTTACGGAGCAGCGATCTGTCATTCAGATTCAAGAATGTCATTCCCTTACTAGTGCTAAGTGATGCATAATCAGGTAAGTCTGAGGGTTGGGAACTATCAGGATTGGGATTACAGTTACTACTAGATGGTTCGGGATTTAATTGAACATCATTTGAAAGTATTACACGACGGCCATGGTTGGTACTGCTGTTGTTGTGTCCATATGGAATTGGTTTACCATAAAAACAACCATGACTGTAGAAAGTCCTTGGTGTTTCATTCATTCTTCGGTATACTGCTTGCTTTGTGGTACATGTAGCTAGTAGTAGTAATACCAAGCTGCTGAACCGTATACGTAGCATGTTGGGCAATTATCCTTTGTTGACATATGGCGTTGAGAAAATAAAAGGAACGAGCTCACCTAAACTATCTGATGAAACAAAGCTTTTGACAGAATTGAGGATGTAAGCCTTTGATGTCTCTGCTGTATTAATGTCTCTACTGTATTCCTCCTCAGTGATGTCAGTGCTGTCTGTACTGCAGTTTAGTAGTGAAGGCTTAAGCTTAACTCATGGGTGGTAGTTTTCCTTGATATGTTTTGTAGACCCGGTGTAATGAGACTGAGTGTCGCCCATAACCAGGAGTCCGGGTCCAATTGAACTACAGGGAATAAGTAGCAATCAATGATTTATTGATCGCACATGTACAAGTACGTTCTACACAATTTAATAGTAGCTAGGACATTTCAGTCACACGGACGATGTATTTCATTACACCGGCGTTCTACCTTAACAATAAAACAAAAAGTTAAAAATCAAATATTCAGGATATTTTAAAAATTCGGGGTCAAAAACTCAAATTTTTCACTTATTGTTGATTGATGGAGACACACGGTAAATAGAAATATACAACCCCTTGTGATAAAATAATACTGAGTAAAATAAAGATAATTACACTCTGAACACAATACTAAAAGAAAAAAAAGCAAACGGTTTTTTTGTAATAGGGCCATTTTTAATTTGTTTCATTTAAAAACTGAGTCCTCAGAAATGTCATATACGGACTGTTCCATTATGTGCAATAAAGATTAAAGATATATCCATGCTCATCATGGTAAACTTAACGCTTGTCTACCCAGGCTATTTTTTGTAACACATCTACCCAAGGGGGGCGGGGGATGGTGTTGGTTGTTGCAAACCCCCTCCCAATTTTTTTGGAACGGTCAAGGCGTTACGTAATTATGACGTTATAAAGCTCGTTTGGATCGGAAAATCACTACAAAAGTTCTAAATGACCGATTTTCATCGGGTGTTTTGCTAATAAAGAAGGGAAATGATAATTCTACAATACCCTGCAATTTTCAGCTTCATAGCATGCATATATTTTTCAAAATGGCGACTTAATATTTTCCGGGGCTTCACAAGGCTTAGCAGTGAGGCATTTTTCCCAAGACCAAGATATAAACTGTATGGTAATGAGTCAGTCACTGCTTTACAAGAGCCAATCACAAGCCCTACTTGAAAGTCAACCAAGCAGAAACTATTGTTAACAAGAAAATTTGACCCTTGACCACGCAGATATTTAGGATACCAGAATCAATATCTCTATCCGCTACACTGAATTCGCATAAAGATTGGGTCAGACATAACAACAGCACCAATGTGAGTCTCGCGTGTATTAAGATATGTGATGAAGGTTGGCTGGAAACATGGTTTTGAGTACTTTACTTTCAATTAGACAGCATATGCAGGCAAGACTGACCAACGATGGATTTGACATAATTTTATTTTGTAAACAAGTTAAAGTTGTAAAACAAATCAGAAACCCAATTATTTCGGTGTCTTTACTCTTAAATAAATCTATTGAACGTTTAAAATGAAAATAAGAAGTGTAAAAAAACAAAAAAAACAGATTGCCCGCGGACTCGAACCAGGCCCAGAAAATGATATGACGTTGGTCTGATACTAATAAGTCATTAATGCACGGCGCCTTAGTCCGCTAGGCCACTCTTCCCGATGTGTGCACATGTCAATGTAACGTTACTTATAGTACTATACAAGTTCGGCCAAAACGATACTCCGTGTCGCTCTGTTTGATTGGGGTACTTACGCTTGCGCGATTCATGATGTCTTTGGCTCTGTGTATTTTGTATTCGCTGACAAAGTGTGACGTCAAAATCAATAGTTTCCTAGTGACTGGTTCACGCTTATTGCAATTTGAACCACGATCAAAAGGATCACAACACATACTCAATGGGTAGCCAAATGGCCGTGAACAAAGCGTGAACCAGTAACCAGGATATGACGTTTAAACTTTGTCAGCGAATAATAATTACTTATCGCGCTGTGCAGTATGTTTCGCGACACTGGGCCATGTGGATACTTAAATTTCCCCCTGAACATGGACCCAGTACAAAGAAGAAATAAACAAACAAACACAAAATTATTAAATGAAGACTTTATTCGATGTAACTATAGTTTTGCACATGTAATGTAATTCCGAATTTTGCCATTTTAGAGAATCAACTCAATAAATAGATTTGTATGCAGTTGGTATAAAATTAATCCTTGATTAGTATAGTAACCCGGCTTGGTCATAAGATTGTACTAATGATAAACTAATTTAAAAAAAACTTACCTAGAACGACTATGCAGTTATTCATCTATTTAAACGTATTTTCCTATACTGAAATCTTGTGAATTTTGACAAAATATGATACATATAAGTGAACTTATAAAATATCGCAAGCCTCCACATCTAATGAAAACTAGATCGGCAAATAAACGCTTTCTTGAAGTTCCACGGACATCAAATTCCTATGGCGAGAGGGCTTACTGTTCATCATCACCGAAACTTTGTTCATTTTTGTCGTTATTTTTGTATCTGCGCCTGGGAATAGGGTTGTCTAGATAGATGGCGCATTATAAATGCCTTATTATTATTAATATTATTATTATTATCATTATTATTATCATAACTTTTGTCTAGAAGCGACTGACATAGTTTCACTGTAAACTTTACGTTTTTCCTCAAACACTGAAGAAACATTCCAGATGAAAGACTCAGCCTGTTGGAGACATAACGTTGATAAAATTAAATTGAACCTTTGCGTATTGCCAGTATCCGATTGCCGTGTATATGGTCATTTAGATATGCGAACAGGATAATGCGAATGATCTAAATTTAAAATTATTTCCTTTTTTTAGGCAGAAAAACAACAAATTTTCCAATTTTTTAAAGGCATTTGAATGATTTTGTTTTAAACATTTAAATCCTGTAGTAAGTCTTTTTTTAAAAGAGCATCCGATTTAATTTTTGCCTAGGAACTACCCGTTTCGTTACACTGCCAAATCCTTATCGCTTAGAAAATGAAGCCCATTATGGAACTGTACAAATCAATAACAGGTATCATTAGGCAATATCGATGCATGACGAGTGGTAATTACTTACTAAAGAGTGACAATTCCCATACTGTGTTATAAGTTCCCGAGCGTAAGTCTGTTTGAATAATGTGTCGCCGAAGCTTTCGTATTTGTCAAAACTTGACGCTATGCGATTTTCAATTATTTTTTTAATTACTTTTGTTTTTCAATTTTCAGGATTTTATATTTTTACTATATAGTTTGAAAATATTAAACTATACACTGGACTTAAAAAAGGTGTTTCGCTCAGCTGAAGTGTGGGGATACATTGACCGCCTCTATCTAAATAATAAAAGAGCGGCAGTTTCATTTTAATCATAACTTTTTGTAGTTCCTTTTTATCTCCTATTTTCATGCACTAACGTGATACGTTAGTAGTAAGTTTTATATTTATATACTTTTATATGCGTTGTATTTTTTTTAAGGTTATTCGCGTATATATAACGGGATATATTAAGTACGAACATTTTTCCGCACAAGTTTCCGTTTACTATAATAGTTTGTATAGCTAGCGCCGGTGAGTTAAACTAGCATGGGGTATCTAATGGCTCAATTAACTTATTTATAACTTACAAACACTAAAATTGTGTACCACGTCCAGTCTTATTACATCATCATTACACAATAATATGAGCAAAGCCATCTGACATCAAAAACACATTGCACTTTATTTATTGTTTTTGGCAACTTTTTCCTAAGTAATGAATATAAGAGTGGTGCTCTAGCAAAATGAGCGTAAAATCGCGATTGAAGATTTTGAATAAATGACTGCTAAAGTTAAAAATTGGTGAAAAGGTCAACATTCGTTTTTTTAACATACAACCCATTAAGGTTTAAATTTTAAACTTTATCACACGTTTTGAACGTCAATTAGTATGCCGGGAAGTGTAATTATCACGGGTTATTGACCGTGTTTGCACTATAGTAATCGGTAAGTTTAAAATCGATTTGTGACAATTTTTTACTGCCAGATTTTGAGTGGACTGCCTTATATTTTGATCTCTAAATGAAGATAACAGAAAGAATGTATGCCATATTATACATCATTCGATAGCTGAGATTATAGAGAATTAAAATTTGTCATAAACTCAATTTTGAAAATCGCGACTTTCCGCTCATTTTGCCAGAGCACCTCACAATACAATACTTATTATTGTCAGGTACACATGTTTTTCTGCATAATAGGCTTATAGTTAATAAACTTAAAAAGTTATATTTACGCGTTACGTACTTGAGCTAATAATCGGTTGATATAATCGGCACGTGTGTGCTTATACCAAGGAGGATGAATATAGGAGATGACTCTTCGTTAAAACCGTGTCTCCAATTTGTTTTTTTAATTTCTGCGTCCCAGATAAATTTATGAGGGCAGTATCAATTTGATTTATATTAAAAATTCATTCGCAAACATTACGGCCTTGACGGGACTCGAACCCATACCTACCTGTTTTTTCTCTCGGACGTAATTAAAATAGCGCATATGCAAAATTACAGTAACAATATATCAAAAATAGTACATAACATTGTAAACTGAAAATATAACATTGTGGAGGAGGACTGGGAAATAAGCATAAAGCCTGTCGAGTCCCAGACTCCAAGTATCTTAAATGAATTACACATAAATAATGAATGCACACCATTCTCTCTATCCACAATGCGATGGCCACAGAGTAGAAAGAAATGACGGGACATTTTATCATGATTTTTCAGAAACATATGAAATTGAAGAGAATATGCAATTTGTATGCATAAAAAACATTAATGAATACTGTCCTTTCAATCCACAATGCGATGGCCACAAAGTAGAAAGAAAGGACAGAATAAAATAGTTATGATGAAAATAAGAAAATATCAAATATGATTTTATATGATATTAATTATAAAACAATACCGCGTCAACCTTTGATCAACCTGAAAAGCTTTAAATTTTCGACAATGAAAATTTGAAAGTTGTATGATTTAGAGATGTAGACCAATTTATAATTTTTCAGTCAATTGCTTTGGTGTTTTTTTACAAAATTTCGTGAATTTTACGTTTAGTTGGTCACTTCCGCTGTGTTTATGTTGTTTAACAATTGATTTTTGTGCACCGTTAAATATTCGGTAATACTGCCCTCTTTAAAATCACGGACGACGTTTTTGGTTTGTTTATTAATGTTGAACCGCCATGTTTGGAGCCACGGTCTTTTGATGGTTTCTTTATCCATTCGTTTTTCTCGCATCGAAAGTACATAAAGTAATGGAGCTGTAAAATGTCTGAAATGAAGTGTCAGGGGCCTGCTTATACTGATTAATGATTCTAAACAGAGGCAATAATTGGTCCCGTTAAATCGGTTACAGGTTAATCGGTACAACCCTAGCTCCCATTTTGAACATTGTGTTGATAATTTCCTTCATGTTTTTCTTTGTTTTCAAGCACCATTACTTCTACAAGATGTTACACCACTAAGTCTCGGAATAAATATACGTGGTGGGCTGATGTCAACTGTTATTTCTAGAAATACTGAGATACCATGTATGAGGAAAGAAATATTCTGGACCAGCTATGATGATCAAACTTCAGTTCTATTTTCAGTATATGAAGGTAATAAATGTTGCAGAATTACAGATACACTTGGTGGCCTTATGTCAGAAATTGTGCTATGTAAAAGGTTTGAAGTAAAATCTTTTTGCCATTGATTTGATCCTACGGATTGAACAAACTATGTAGAAGATGTGCACTTTACTACATGTAGTAAGCAATATTATTTAGTTTAGACCAATCTTGTGTTGCTTCTCATTTGACCTTGGAGAAATATATCACTGTTGATTTTTGGTCATGCATAAAGCATCACATTTACCAAAAAATTTACAACACCGAGCCCATATCCATTTGTGAGTTATCAGTAAAACGGGTTTTTGAGTTTTTGAGTTGCCTTAGTAAAGTTTTTAAGTAAAGTAATTTTGTACTAGTGTCAAGATACATTATTACTTCGTTGGTTGAAATTATTATTAAATTAAGAGGTATCATACTTGTCAAACATGTCATGAGACCAAATGCTCTTTATTCTTTGTTTTGTTGGTATACCACAAGGTTAAGTCAAACCTAAGACTATGGTGTGGGTTGCCCCCCTAATAGACGGGGTGAGTTGGCCTTGTGGCGAACGTGCCCGAGATGGTATGTTAAGATACTCAGACACGATCACAATAACACTTATGACGTTCTAACACGATTTTAATTCTAAATAAGTAAATAGATGCAGTCGCCTTTTCACAAGATTGATAGGATATATGTGGCCCATATTACATATATTGAATTTTTACAGCTACGGGTCTTTTGGAGTAAAATATTCGTAAAGCAATTTTTGGGCAAAATTTAAAAGCCAATGGAATTTTTATTTTCCTAATTAATAGTCTTACTATAGTATTTACGCAACATATATTTCAGATATATGAAGAGCTGAATTGCAAAAACGGCTAAGAGACCATTTTTTTTTTCGAAATGAGTTTTTGATAGATTCTTACAGAACTTAAATTTGTGCATCTTCCTGGCAAACACTTTTGTAAATAAAATCCCCTTAAGTGGGTTAAAAAACCCGAAATCTTCCTTTTATGCCCAAATATGGACATCGTATGACCATATTTTGGCATAAAAGGAAATATATGGTAACTTGTTTTAATTAAACCTGCCCATTTGTTAAAGTTTGGTATTTATAAATCATATTATAGTTTCGTACGTAAGTACTTCATCGGAGTAAGTTTCTCACAGACATTCTCCCACGAATTTACTTACTCCGATGAAGTACTTACGTACGAAACGTCAGCAATAGTATTATCTTATTAAAACATCGTGGAAACACACCTTCTAGTTTCATTCTTCATTTACACATGAAACCTTGTCTGATTTTGGAGTAACTTTATCAATAAGTAGAATATGTATTCCTTTAACAGGTGAGAGACCACTGACAAAAGAAAATCACTACTTAGGAGATTTTTTTCTTCGCGGTGTTCCTCCTTTACCGGCTGGTGAAGCAGAATTGGAAGTTTCATTTGAAATAGACGTCAATGGAATTCTTAAAGTCTCTGCAGTTGAGAAAGAAACTGGAAATACGGCTGGTACAACAATATCTAGTGAACGCAGTAGTCTCAGTACAGAAGAAATAGAACGCATGATCAATGACGCAAACAACTTTGCTGCAGATGATGAGAAGGAGAAACGGCGAATTAATGCAAGAAATAATCTTGAAAGTTATACTTATTTTATTAAAGGCCATATAAGACATGGAATATCGGCATCTGCTCGACAGAAGGTAGTTGATGCCGCTCTGAAAGAACGAGAATGGGTTACTGAGCACCAAGATGAAGAAAAGACTACTTATGATTATCGACATTTAGATTTGCACAATCAGGTTTCACCTTTTCTTGTCGATGATAAATTTAAAGACGAACTGTAAATAATCACTGAATATAGTGTAATTTAACTTTAAAACATATCGTCAATAGAATTTTACAAGTTATACGTCTACTATCACTAATAAACTGGTATGTAAAGGAGCACAATAATCAACCATACCAATTATTGAATGCGTTTAGCGCCTTTGAAATATTCTAGATGATTACAGTGAAAAATAGGTCTTAAAATAGCCAAGACGGCCAAAAATATTTCCGCGGAATTCTATAATTTCATTATGATGGTTTAAATTTAATGATTATAGAACTTTTTAAAGCATATTATTATTGAGAAATAGGGTTTGAGCAAATTTCAAATTTATAACGACCGACAAAATATATTATCTAACTAGGCAAAAACAGGGTCACTTTGTTTTGAGTTTT
>JXSR01S003688.1:23784-38308 GCA_000969725.1 Ophiothrix spiculata
ATCAATCAATGATACAAGTACTTGCATAACATGCATACCCCATGAAGGAGTCTATTCGTACAGGGGACCCACAGCTTTACGTGACTGTCCGACCACGGAGCAAGTAGAGTAAAGTTTCTTGCCCAAGGAATCAAGGAGACGAAAACAATAATCCTACATGGTCAAATGATTTCAAGACCCTATGAATCTAACAATAATCCTACATGGTCAAATGATTTCAAGACCCGATGAATCTAACAATAATCCTACATGGTCAATGATGGTCAAATAATTTCAAGGCCCAATGAATCTAACAATAATCCTACATGGTCAAATGATTTCAAGACCCGATGATTCTAACAATAATCCTACATGGTCAAATGATTTCAAGGCCGCGATTATTATTTCCAGATATCATTCACCTTGAAAGTACAATCAACATCTCTGATGGTTCTTTCTGGATGAATGATCTTTTGACCTTGGGTAGCGACTATGTTGCCAAAAATTTCCCGGCTAGTACAATCCCCGGCTATACAATCATAAATAACACAATACTTCATCATGAATTTTTTGCATCCGTCGTTTCCATATTCTTGTTTACGTTGACGCAATGTTAAAAGTGCTATATTTTACAGTTTAAGCTAACACGTGGTTGTTCAACACACATCACTCTTAAATTCGCTCGTATTTATAACGGCTAAAGGGCAATTTCAACCTGCATTGACAATTTGACAAGGGTTTCTGGGATAGATATGCAGTACAACACTGCTGCAATGCAGTCCACAATCGACCAATCAACGATCACATTTCGCCTGCGCTGTAAAGGCACAAAGGTGAGGTACTTTATCCGCTAACGACAATTATGCGAGATGGTAAAATTATGATAAGCGTACTAGATAAAACAGGTCGTCTTTCTAATTATGAATAAAACAGACAGAACCAAGAATGTTCCCTTGATTTTTAAAATAACATCCAATATGTAGAATTTTAAAGCATCTTTTTGATTTGTAATCACAGGAATAAATAAAATGTTCACAGGAAACACCTGTTTGATCATCATAAATCGTAGTTGCCATTCGTAAATAGCCAGTATCGATGCGTGTATTTCAGTAATTTAGCGTACTTTCGATTCCTTAAATATACAGAAAACGACACACATCTTTCAAAATGTCATGACTCAACAAAAGATGCAGAAAAATGCTGCATTGCAGTAAGTCTTTGGCTGCAATGAATGATTCATGACGCTGGTGCTGCATAATATATGTGTAATTAAGTCAGTACGCCCGCATTCGCTTACACGCCGGCAAGTGTCATTTGTTCACGGTGTTTGGAACAGATCAGTTGAACCCGCATCCGTTACCACCAGCTCCATCTGCTTTGCTTTGAAATCAATTCGCTCCTCGCTAAACATAATGGTAAGTCAATAGCATAATTATTAACTGATTTGATTTTTGTTAATTAGAATAGTTTATGATTTAGACCATTTATAATTTTGTCTATAATTGTCGTCCGTTGAATACTTTAAAATATTTGCGCGAACATTTTCGTTCATGTATAGATCGTAGTAAATTTAATTTCGTATTTATGCTTTTGTAAAATAGTTGCATATATTTATTTTTTGCGTTTGATATTACACGTATTTTATTTGATTTTCTGTCAGGCTTGTAAGCATTTGAAATCGAAGTTCCGGTTTTTGATGATGTATATGAATATCTCGACTTCAATTGGTTAAATTGTTTTGTTTGTATTTATGTAACAAATGAAATGTATATTTGAAACATAACCGTTATACGGTCATTGGTGTTATTTGCGTTAAATGTTCTTTGTTTTCTCTTCTTTCCACTTTGGCAATCAATCTAATAGGCTGACCAATTAACAGAAGAACAAATAGCCGGTAAGTCAACTCTATAATTTTTCTACAATGTACTTACTTTATTGCCTGAGGATTGTAACATTATACGCATGCGTAAGTGCTCGTACAGCGTTAGAGACATGATTGATGTTTTCATTAATTTTGAGCACTTTGTGTATATATTTATAGACCTGTTTTACGTGAAACAATGTTTATTGGATTGGTTTGAATGTCGTTCTGTTTGATATTATTTTTGGCTCCATGAAGGTTGGCTCCTTGTGTAAAACAACAAATGATGCTTTTAATTACCATTCGTTGCGAATAATACTAAACGAGTATCCTTTTTGGTTGAATCCATAGCTCGCTCGGCATGTGGCATCATGGGTTGATGATGTGATTTTTTACATGTGATTTACCTTTGTTGGCACACCTGTCACACCAAGTGCAAATATTTAGTCTGCAGTCAGGCTTTGCACCAGGATACCGTCATGTGTGGGCGTTTACTGTGGTCCGTTTGTCTACTTAAGAATGAACTTGGACATGGATCAAGAAAAAAAATCCCGTAAACATCCCATGATAAATTTTTGAGTATGACCAAGTTTTTTTTATAGTTTATCAAAGTTCAAGTTATTTCATATAATAACCCTTATTTTTCGTTCCCAAATTTTGCCCAAAAGGAACCCATCGACATATACCAGACGGTCTAATTTTGATATCCATTGTGGAGGGCATATTTACCGTAATCACTTTTGAACTAAGTGCCTACCCCGTTGTACCTTTGTAACCCTTAACTGAAAACTTGATAGCTGTAACAGTGTTATTTTTTCTTTAAAATGTCTTACAGAATTCAAAGAAGCATTCTCCCTCTTCGACAAAGACGGCGATGGCACCATCACAACTAAAGAATTGGGGACAGTAATGAGGTCATTAGGTCAAAACCCAACAGAAGCTGAACTCCAAGATATGATCAATGAAGTAGATGCTGACGGTGAGTGTCCCAACACCAAGATCTCCCACCATCTTTAGTCATTTTGCCTGTTTTTGTAATTGGTACAGTTGACCAACCAAATTGATCAATTGGTTGATCAAATTGATCAAACAAAATTTCCCAACTACAAGCAGGTGATTTGTAACTACCAATGTGGTCACCAATTTGTTTCTGAATCCAATTGAAAGGAACAAGACGATCCTCTTTCATTTGAGAGGTTTAGTTTTGTCAAATTATTTGTACCCAAAGTGATTGTTGTGCATACAAACTGCTAAAAAAAATATGTGTTTAAACTTATGAAAAGGGTTCAAAATATATCCAAATAGAATTGATCTCTGATTTTCATTCAGTTGTACATGGAAAAAAGTCGGAAGTTGTCGACTGGAGAGTTTCTATCTTCCTGTCAGCACGGTCAGTTGACACTGATTTGAGAACAAGTTTGTGACTTATTCTTTATTGTTCTAATATATTTTTTTCCTATTCTGTCATCTGTCACAGGTAATGGCACAATCGACTTCCCAGAGTTCTTGACCATGATGGCAAGAAAAATGAAAGAAACAGATAGCGAAGAGGAAATCAGGGAAGCATTCCGAGTTTTTGACAAGGATGGCAACGGCTTTATCAGGTAAGACCTCGAACTACAGTAGAAACTCATTATAACGAAATCTTATACAAGAAAAACCCTGTTACAAAGAAGAATTTTTCCTTAACCGTTATATACTAATTTCTTTTTTTTTTATTCAGAGATGTCAGTTTTCAGGAAATTTCCAAGCATTCCAGGAAATTTTGGTAACACTGACTGGCATCTCTGTTTATTATATTTAAAACCTGATATAACGAATGTTTGGATATGAAGATGTAATTTCTCTGTTCTCGCCAACTTTGTTTATATAAACGAGTTTCCACTGCAATCACCAGCCACCTTTATCATGTTTATTTACTATAGCTTGATTATCATCACGTTATCAAAACGATATTTGCATAGTGTGGTTCGGATCTGCGAGTACTGTTTGGGTGCGTTAATGAACTTTGATCTACCTTCGGCTGTCAGCTGTTGACTTATAATAAGGTTCATTCCCATTGAGCATGTTGAGCATTTTTTTTCCATGGGCGATGTAATCCCGATGTAAATTATTTAAAATGTCGCGAAATATACGCAAAGGTATCGGTAACATATAGGCCTACATGATATTGGCAGAGGTCAGAACATCATTGCCAGGTTCATGTTTGCATTTGTCATGTTTGTGAGGACGTGAAAAAAAATCGCCAAACCATGCATCCCGATGATCTCCTGATGAATTGGCGAACAATTCCAGATGCTTCCTGGGACAAAGCAATAACATTACAAAAGAATACGAAAATATAAAAAACAAATGTATGGTGTTGAGGAGATGACAAAATGGCAAAAAAGCCTGAAAAGGTCATCTTCTGATCACAACATAAGACATGCCCCAAATAACAAAACAGTGACCAAGCAACATCAGCGATGTTTCTGGCTCCCCAAATTATTGCCGTGATGTTTGAGATCATTTTGGGATATCGATTCAGTGATGCGAAAATGAAATGGACTGACTGTAACTAAACTTAACTGTTAACATTTGGAATGCTGCCGGAGTCGCAGATTAGTCAAGAAAGGTTCCTAAAATCATTGCCGATCGGATGTGAGAACATCGGCAATGATGCTCTTCCGATCTTGTTCATGATTAAGAGTGCCTCGAAAATCGATCGATGCTTGCATTGGAATTGTTTGCACTTCTTAAGATCCCTGTTAAACAATATAGGTCAATCTCTTCACTTGTGTTTTGCGAGTCAATCGCTGATCATTTCGAGAACTTTTCTCGATGCTCTTTCGATGTCACAAACACATCTGAAACTCATCCTAATCGCATCCGAAATGCAATACCGAAGCATTCGCGATTTTTGTTTGGTAAAGAGATCAAGGTACAATTCCCGTCATTGTCAAGACATTTAGGGAGGCATTGGCGAATCATGTCAAGATATTTCCGTATTTTGTGAACTTTTGGCGATATTATTGTATTTACATCGTGATTAACCCCCCCCCCCCCAATCCTTTATTGGGAGCTCAATTAACAGAGCACCTTGCAAGATGGTATTAACAACTAAATTTACAGATAGCTCCTATTATTACTCTCCTAAAAACTCTAGGAGAGCTTTTGATAGAGCCCCTACAACTTTCAAATGGAAGTCCGTCCCTGTAATTAAATAGAAGAATTGTAAATATTTTATAGGGTACTTTTTATTATTTAAAACTGCCCACAATAGAGAAATTTTGAATGCAAACCGTAGTTCCCAATTTTCATTTTTGTTATGTTGGACTCTTATTCAACGAGTATAAACTGAAATATTCTTTCTTATAGTGCTGCAGAACTGCGACATGTAATGACAAATTTAGGGGAGAAATTAACAGACGAAGAAGTAGACGAGATGATCAGAGAAGCTGATATTGACGGTGATGGACAAGTCAACTATGAAGGTAAGTTGTGACTGGTTCATTTGTATATCTATTGCTAGCAAAGATATAACAAAATGGTCATAACATTAATTATTTGGAACGTCAAATGCAGTTTTAAATATCATATATTTATAACTTGCTACACGCAGAGTGGCTTGAGCACAGGGTCTTTTCTTTATGGCCACAAAGATACGTTGAAATTCTGGGCTTACGAATACTAGTAGCTTCAAATGAAGTCTTTATCCTAGGTGGTTACCCAAGTTCCACCAGATACTATTTGTTTGTTTCGAGGATATAAACACTAAAACAGGAAGAAACAATTGGGCAATATTGATAAACTACGAAATGATTGGTAAATTTGAAGCAATTGATTAGAACATGTTAAAAAGTTTTTGGCTTGAGAGGCAATTTAATTTTCTGTCCCAGATTTTGATCAAGCTTTTTAGATGGCTACGCATACTGAAACACAAATAAATACATACGCAAAACTTGACTTTATCACCATAAACTCAAGTTAACTGACGATATTATCGAATGATGTGAACTTTTGAATGGTGACCAATCATTCATCGGTCGTACAAGAATAGTGTCGGATGGAAAATTACTCGGGCTGATGATTTGCATCAGAAGTAGTAAAGTGAATTTAGAATTGTTTCAAGCAGGCGCTTATGACAAACTAACACTAACCCAACAACCGTTGTGTGTTCTATTTTTTCGCAGAATTCGTCACCATGATGACATCGAAATAAGAAGCCATTTGTGTATGCAAATGTTAATATGTCGAAGTTTCCCACTTTGCTCTGCAAATGCCATCCTGTTGAGAGACTCTTGGGACAGCCTATCTTCGACTGATGTTTTCATTGTCAAATTTTTTCACTTTTGATCATTGTCCACGTCGCAAATTGAATTCGCTGTGTCAAAACATTTACCTGGAAGCTCATATATCGGAAACCACCGGCCAAGAATGAATCAATGGATGATTCTATACCTCATACTCATAAGCCTGGATTCAAGATAACGACTATAAAATGCATTACAACAGTTTTATTCAGCAGTGAGTTCATGCATCGTATACAAATGTGTGTTGGTTGGCGGTTTGATTGTGACACCGGTGGGTAATTCTTCAGCGGATTCTGATGTTATATGCCATCTTTTTAAAAACCAATGTAGCTGAGATTCGTCACGAGCAAATTTAAAATTATGGAAACCGTGTCAAAAATCCATGTAATCATGGTTACTTTTTACATTCCATCTCCAAAGATGTTTCAAAAATATCTATATAAATTAACTTTAGCTCTATATATATTATGAAATTATGTAAGTAACATATTAAACATGTTAAAAATATACAGTATACAACTTGCCCAAAAACAACTCATCTTTCAAAAACCTTGTTTAAAAGCGATTAAACTGACATTTTTTGTAGTTGCATAGATAATGCAAAAGTATGCAATCATATATGATTATGATAATCAACTCGTTAGCTGTTTTTAAACATTCCGCATTAGCTTATTGGAATATTCATGTCATAAATAATATATCATTACTCTCATGACTGATGACTTGGATATACTAGTATGATGGTTCAAGATTGACTATTACTGCCGCGCGTTTCGATGCTTTAAACTTAAATAAAACTGAGATTTAACCATTCCAGTACAGCTTGACCATTTTGTGAAAAACTTTTTGTATTTTCTCATGGATATTATGACCAAAGTAGATGTCTTTCACGGATCTATTTGATGTTGCATTGCAGTATTTAGTATCAGTAGTCATGCATTATTTTGTAGATAAATTTGTTTTATTTAAGTATTTCTTCACTGGAGTTTTCATTTTCAGTACCTGAAAAGATCCGAGGATAGCAATAGACGCTCTTATTTTGAAGACCGATTGGAAGCCCGCCTTGTCAATGCTATGGGCGCAGCTGGCGTTATCATTGTTCATCACTTTCAGTGTGTCTACATCACCCTTATGGAAATACGTTGTTAAATTAACCCATCTTTTAGTACTACCTTGACGATGCCACAGACATGGTTTCTGTTCGTAACCTACATTTTTCAGAGGCTCTTTTAGACAGTACATGTAGAAGCTTGCTTTAGGCATGTTAGGTTGCGTTTGGTTGGACGTTATTTATAAATATTGAAGTGATGTTTTATAATATGTCCTGTATAATTTACTGCTTTTATATTGTTCATAAGTTGCCAATAAATTATGATATGTAGCCAATATTATTTACACCATAAGAAATGATTGCATTCATTCGTGTAGGAACTAAGACTGTCAACTTGTTTCGTTATTACCGTTACGTTTTGGACTTGACAGTCTAACTTGTTTTGTTGTAATTACCGTTACGTTTTGGACAGGTAGATGGCCGATTATTATTCGCAAAAAACGAAGCGAATAAACAGTTATGGATCTCAAAGGAAGGTCCCGTTCTCGGATCGAGCATAAGAAGGTTTGAGAGTGTTTTTCCATAGATTTTTAAATGCTGAATCAAAATTTAAGGGACCAACCTCTGGGAAAGGAGGGGAATTGGCGGCCATTTTTTCAAAATGTCCGCCAAAATCCCATAAAATGATCAAATACCCTATGAAAAGGGGCCAAAACAATAAAATCTTTCTCAAATTATAGCATATATATGAATCCTCAAGATCAAATGTGACTATTAAAACACAAATCAGTCATAAAAATTGAAAATAACAAAGTGGCCACCAAACAATGTTTTTCGTAAGTTCTGTACCGTGAGTTGAATTGATCTCAGCAACATTAAAACAACATTAAAAACATCAATTTATACTTGGAAATGACTATAGATGTTACAAAATAACATATTGTCCCAAAAAGATGTCATTCTCGTGTTCAAAATCCAAGATGGCGCCCTAAATAAGATCCAAAATGGCCACCAAAATATAATGTTTGCACAAAAATGGGTAAGCTGCGATTTTAAAACAGCATTAACATCATAAAATATTCAAAGAAATGAAAGGTAAATTGCTTTAAGGGTTTCAAAGTAACATTTTATACCAAAATCCTGTCATTCAAATGTTTCAAATCAAATATGGCGCCCAAAATGGTTCACCAAAATATGAAAATTGTGAAAAATTAGTTTATTGCCAGCATTACAACGGAATTAATATCAGTAAGTACTCAAAATAATTGATGAAAAATTTTACATAGAGTTTACATAATAACTAATCATACCTTAAATCTAGTAAATTACATGTTTTGAATTCAAGATGGCGCCCAAAATGAGACTCAAAATATAAGCGATGGGCGGTGAAAGGCTGGTAGTTTGGGCAAACATGGCAAATGCAGTCAAACTATAACTGAGCCAATATTTACCAAAAAACAACAACGTTTCGTATTTTGCATCGTGAATAACAGGCACGTAGCCAGGATTTTTTCAAGGGCTCTGGGTGCGGATTTTCAAAAAGTGGACCTTTTGGAGGAAAAATTTCGTTTTGGTCGACCCTAAACTAATTTTAGTGGTTTTGACAAAGAAAAAAAGTTTTCAGTACACTGTTAGAACGTTGGGCAAATAATTTACCCAACGTTGGTTCAACTATGAACAACCCAACTTCTGGGTAAATAATTACCAACGTTGCGTACAATGTTGGCTAATTACCTAACTGTTGGGTAAAAGTTTTAGCTAATCACCCAAATATTGGGTAAAATTTCATCAACAGTTGGTTAATATTAATTACCCAACAATTGGGTTGTTCATAGTTTAACCAACGCTAAAAAATTGCCCAACAGTATAACAGTGTAGTTTTCCAAGTATTTTGTGTAGTATTTTATTAAGAAACGACCTACATTTCCGTGTTTTGGTGCTTTAGGTGTTCTTATGGTGGACATTTAGGGAATTTTTGTGGACCTTTTTGTAGGTTGTCAAATTTGGGGAGATGCGACGCCCCCTCCGCACCCCCTGGCTACGGGCTTAGTGAATAATAATGATAAACCGGTTAAAGCAATTCTATAAGATTTTGATCAAAAATGGTTTATAGTAAAAACAGCATTTATGGAAGAATGTGACTATCTAAAAGCGTTTTCAAGAGTATTTTGTGAAAAAAATTGTTTTGCCACCAAAAATAGATAAAATGCACATGCATGCTTTCCTATACTAATACATAAGGAATTGAATTCGGGATCCCGAATGAGCTTACCCTTTTCCGGATCAATTTTGATCTAAATTCTCCTCAAATTTGACCCTTTTCGGATCAAGGAAAAGGGTAAGCTCATATATGATACTTTATCGGATCAATTTGATCCTTTCTTTTTAAGAGTGTACCAAAAAGAAGCCCAAAATGCAATAAGCCCAAAAAATCAAAAGTCATGGGTGACAGTGGGCGCTTCATTTTTAACACTTTATAGTATTGCTATAGTTGAACTACAACATACGCTGTGTTATATAGTGACTGATGCGTAAGAAAATTACTCAAGTCGTGTACAATGGTGTATGTGTAAAGTTCTTGAGTAATTTTCCAAATCGGGTACGTTCAAAATTATATACATAGCGTTTGAAAAGTTTTACGCAGTGGTTTAATTAACTGTTCCGTTGAGTAAACGAGAAAGCAATGGCCGTTTGCGTAAGACATTATGGATGGTGCAAACTTTATGTGATCACCAATAATTTTCTTTTTATAGTCCGATCGGAAAGCTCTCGGTGCAAAATCACTAATCCGAAATTTGGTTGAAGCTTATCGCCCATGTCCAAACCCTGGACAAAATCGAGTACAAAAATAGTACAACATTCCTAAGGTGCACATTTGGAATATCATTTAAGTACAATATAAGTATATTTATAGTACACAAATGTGCACCTTATGAATGTTGTACTATTTTTGTACTCGATTTTGTCCAGGGAAGTTACAGTTGAAAATGTAACTTTCCGAAGCGAAATCGCTTGTGATATTTCTCAGTGTATTGACTGAGGTGCAGGTCCCTCAAGATTGCGTCTTTTTGACAAAATGTTCCCATTCAATGGCAACTGAACTCCATTCATTTTTTTCCAAAAACGGGGTAATTCTACAAATAGATACAAGATTTTATTGTTTCCTCAAACGGTATTTTTAAATATTTATCACTTTATAAAAAAAAAATGCTTTACGAGCTATAAAAATTAATATCTCTAGAAGTAACTAAGATTCTGATATCAAATTTTAACTTACTTTTATACTTTTAATTACGTGTACTTTTATACCCGGACAAATTATGGGCATACACTCTTATAACGAAAGGATCAAATTTGATCCCATAAAGTATCAAATATGAGCTTATCCTTTTTGGGATCAAATTTGATCCTTTTTGGATCAAAAAGGAGTGTATTTGATCCGAAAAGGATCAAATTTGATCCCAAAAAGGATCAAATTTGATCCCAAAAAGGATAAGCTCATATTTGATACTTTATGGGATCAATTTGATCCTTTCTTTTTAAGAGTGTACTCTATAGTCTGTCAAGAAGGGTCGACCACGGGCGTGTTCCATTGTGGTCATTATCCCCATTCTTTCACCATTCTCAAGGTAAATCTATATATGACCTATCAGTTTTGTATACCACAGAGTAACAGAGATAACACTGAGTTCAAAACATGGCCCCAATTAGCATAACGTGTAACGTATATGTGGACAAAAACGAGGACACGCGATGAAGACTCAAAATGGTGCAGGGCGCACAACACTAAATAACCACCCCATTGAAACCAATGCATTTTAGCCTATGTTGTCTGAGCTTTTTCATACTGGCGTGACAATATTTTGGAGTTTCAGTTAATATCAAGTTGTAGCCCTCAATTTTATCTTTCAAATAACCTTCAATTGAAAAAACATTTTCCGATAAACTTTTTCGGTACTATGGGCTCGTAAGCAGCGCCCTCGCTTTTTCCACCCAGTCAAAACGACCCCTAAGCACTTTAGACATGCACCGGAACTTACGCTGCTAAATCCAATAAAAATATGGATGCCAGTACTGTTGTTATGGATGCTATACTATAAGTGATCACAAAATTCTAGTCATTTATATTAATAAACACAAAACCATGTCA
Source organism: Ophiothrix spiculata (assembly GCA_000969725.1). NCBI lineage: Eukaryota > Metazoa > Echinodermata > Ophiuroidea > Amphilepidida > Ophiotrichidae > Ophiothrix > Ophiothrix spiculata. Next base: position 35,118 of record JXSR01S003688.1, read on the forward strand.
CTTGTAACCAGTTCTACTATCATTGCAAAATAATCCATGTGGACCTATGTTTTTTACCGGGAATTTCTACCCCTACACCATTCGTTGAGTGATTTAGTGTTGTGCGGTCTGCACACATACCGATTAAGCACACATAAAGGACGATGTCAGGATTTATATCTATATTTAAGCAGGAATATTTTGTGTGTGTCCTCGTTAATTGGAGCCACTGATCACGTTATCAGCGAAGAAACGTTAACCAGCGACTATTGAGAAATAGTAATCAAATGGGCTATAAAGTATATGGGGGTAAAGTGTCAGGGGTCTGGCTATACCGACATACAGAAATGGCCAGGCATGATCATCAAGGTCGGGTGACAGGCGTCCTCCTTTTGAGTCAAGTGATCTAATAGTAATACCCCAAAGAGCCCAAAAAATATGTTTAGAAAAATAAAAAGATTGTGTTGCTAGTATACCAACCCTGATACATGTATCTTTATTTTTACCTTTATTTTTAAAGGTAAAATTAGTGTTGGGTCAATTAAAATGTTCGAGTCATCTCCCCTTTTATGGGTCTGTAGGCAATAATATGCAGTCACTTTTGCTATTTTGAACCAAACTGTATATATATGTTGCGTTAAAACATGTAGGCCGTTGAACTTTTGTAATAAATTCGATTTCATCTGAAGGTGTGTGATAACATAGTCCAGACTCCTGAGAACCAAATTTGAAATGTTGATTTTGTTTGTCGCTCAAAGCTCATTTTCAAGATTTTGATTATATTTTGGAATTTGAATGCACATAACTAAAATGGTTATACATGATATTTTTTCCTTCTTCTTCATTGTTTTCTAATGCAGCGCCGCCGAACTTCGGCATGTAATGACAAATTTAGGGGAGAAATTAACAGACGAAGAAGTAGACGAGATGATCAGAGAAGCTGATATTGACGGTGATGGACAAGTCAACTATGAAGGTAAGTTGTCATCGACTATATACAAGTACCACTAAATGACTTTCACCGAAACATGTCTTGTTTTGACGGTTGATTCGATTCGAGCATAATTTTAATGCTTTAGTGAATAATGACGATAGACTGAAATCCAAACCTATTGCATGTATATAAGATTATAGTGTATGTGAAATCCCCTTTCCTGATCTCCAACACAATTATTTTAAACTTCCAACTTTTAATTTGGGGTCACGGCCTGAAGGTGAAAAGTTATCCCACTCAGCTCAGGGAAGACTGGGTGATCAATGCATCATGCACACCCACCGACTACAGTATCAATTTAAAATATGAAAAAACCAACACAATTCTATTGCCGTGCATGTCCAAAATCAATCACGTTTGTCATGCAGACTAAAACGTCTTTGCAAAGTGAAGTTTGGGTGACATTTGTTCAGTTTCACGAATCTTTTGTTTTTTCCTATTATTCCGCTCGATCTCCAAATGTTACATTTTCTTTCTATACTACATGTATATATTTTAACTCCCCTCCCTGTTCCCAATGAGTGCATAATAGAATTTTGGAATCGGAAATATAAATGTGCATGTGGCTTCCAAACTGCGAGATACATCTACTTCTGGGTCACTTATTACAGTAACGTAAATGTGTTCACCAAATTTCCATATTCACATCAGATAATATTTCATGACAGACTTCGTCGTTTTGTTCACAGAATTCGTCACCATGATGACATCCAAGTAACTGTCCGTAACATGACGATCGAAGAGGATGGCTAAGCACAGACTTATGCGTAAAATCATGTCAAGTTGGACATTTTAAAGGACAATCAATTACAAAACAATGCAAATATGTAAAAAATTAATTTCTTTTGCAGCTGTAACATTGACTGTGATTAATATGAGCTTGTGATAATCAATTAAACGCGACGGTCGGTCAAATTATATAAATGGTCCAACCAAAGACCAGCATTTTAATTTAAACGAAGGGTTGGATTTCTAAAACCATGAAAACACAGGGCTCGTGGAACCAAGTCTTTTCTGAACTTAGGAAGCTTTAGGAAATATAGAGACATGAAATCATATATATCCTATTGAAGTTTTGTGCATCAGTGTGATTTTAATCGAAGGATATGTAAGATCAAATTGTATGACGGACACTATCAAGGACAAAAGTTACTGTTACAAGTCACCGGTATTGCATGTAATGTGTTCATTTTGGTATGTCACAATCTATCTCTTTGAGCTATCTGATTCAACTATTAAAGTTAGTATCATATCAATGAAAATTTGATGATTGGAAAATTTGTACAACAAAGCAAATAAAATTGTTTTATATTGTTGTTTTCTTAAGCTACACTATTTTTAATTTTCTGTTTATTGATACCAGTGGTCTGTGTAAATGTTCTAGGATTCTATTTTTTCTGTTGTGAAGTCACTTGCACAATCATATGTAAATTTAAAGGAGCATGGTCTATTTTTTCAAAATGTAGTTTTCCGTGTCACATGAACCTGAGATGACCATCGAAGAGGTAAGGTTTCAAATTTCAGCTGAATCGGTCAAAACGTTTTAATTTAATGTACAATTTTGTATTTGTTGATATGCCTGATACGTTACTGTGTAAAATTAAAAATTAATTATGGATTTTGAGATAAAAGAATACACGCATAGGCCTGTGCAGGAAGCATGTCCAGGATTCAACGAAATTTACATTGCTTATTGCATTGATGTACATGGAGATCCAGCAAACGGAAAACCATGCACTTTATGTTTATTGTTTATAATTTACAAAGATAATAATACAATACACGCATTATAGCCGGCCTAAACCTACATGTATTATGCGTATTGTGTTATCTCTATAACAATAAAGTTGATTTCCCGTTTGCTGGCTCTCCGTGTATAGTGTTTTGTGTAATCATGCAATATACACGATATGGCAATTTTTGTTAGATCTCACTGTTCATGCACTGTTAGCACAAAAGGCCTTACAAAACCCCAATAAGTGGGATTTTTTTCGTACAGATTTGTAGTGCTCCACGTTCATATTGGCTTCATTTGTCCTTATTCAATGACATTGCTTGAGATAATAGAAAGAACACGAAAGTGTAACAAGTCATTTTCCAATGTTCTTGGCCACAGGTTATCAGTTGGTTATTGTATAAAAAATGAAATATATGGTAAAATATTTCCAGTATACAGGTTGTAACAGAAAAAAATATACATTTGTGTTAGCGATATCAC
>JXSR01S003689.1:3832-22169 GCA_000969725.1 Ophiothrix spiculata
AAGACTTTAAGTAAATAAAATTTTTGTAATATACATAAGTCATAAGATATTCACTTTCTACAAAATGATAAACATAATTTGTCACTGAATTGTTTAAGATGAATTAGTTTTGGAACAAACATGGTTGTGAACGTTGTTGCACAAATGTCAAAACTGGATCAATCAATTTAGACCCAATGCTTTTACAAATGATAAAAGAATGTTAAAGAAAGAAAGTGTGTATTGGAATCTGAACTATAAAATACAATAAGCTAACACTAGCTTTCCAACCATGTATACTAGTAAATTGATCTAATCATATTAACAGATTGATTTTATATATAATATAGAAAAAAACAATAATGCAGTGTATCTTACATATGAAATGTATTTTTTAATAAAGCGGCTGCTTCAAAACTCAACGTGTGGTTTGCCTTCTGATTCTGGGCGGTTCTGGCCGTTTCTTAAGATTAAACAAGAACAAGTGCATGCTTTTCATGTGCAATTGAAAAGTTGGTGCTTCGGCATCAACAAAACAAAAAGAATGTAAATGGATAAAACTTTTGAAGTGTTGTGTTTTTACCAATTAAATCTCTAAATGATACTGACAAGTGCAACATTCCCATCTACAAACCTAAATCTTGTTATGTGTTTGAAGAAACAACATTCTTACACAATATACTCTAAGCATGTTGCTTATCATACCATTAGAGAACCAAAACAAGACGTACAATGAATACAATGTAGCAGAGAATCTGCAATTCTATGAAGGCTACGGGGCAAAGTTGTCAGAAATTCACTGATTTGATGCCTTAGATATTTCCTGTAAATTTCAAGTTTGGTGGTTCAATGTCCCTTTTATAGAAGATTGGAATACCTGAAAAAGAACACTGAAATGTTTGACACAATGCTTAAAGGGACTAGCCTAGATTCCACTTAGAATTAAAAACTTATAGGATGCTCTAAATAAAGCTTAAAAGTATAGTAAAATCCAAAAAAGGGGCAACAATTTACACACAAATGGCTCAAATTGAAAGAGAACTAATTTGAAATCTATCATTCTTTGATGGTGGTGTGACTATCCTGTGTTTCATAACTCCTAAATTTGTACCTCAGATGGATTTACCAGATAAAAGATCAAACAAAGCTCCTAGATATAATTTAATACATATTAAAAGAGAAACAGTTTAATCAAAAATAAATTGTCTAGCCATCACAGATGTAGAAACAAGATTTTTTAAGTTTTCAAACTAGAAACACTGTTTTCACACCACTTTTTTGCGCCAGATGGATTTACCAGATAAAAGATCAAACATAGCTCCTAGATATAATTCAATACATATTAAAAGAGAAACAGTTTCATCAAAAATAATTTGTTTAGTCATCACAGGTGTGGAAACAAGATTTTTTAAGTTTTCAAACTAGAAACACTGTTTTCACACCAAGTGCAACATTCCCATCTACAAACCTAAATCTTGTTATGTGTTTGAAGAAACAACATTCTTACACAATATACTCTAAGCATGTTGCTTATCATACCATTAGAGAACCAAAACAAGACATACAATGAATACAATACAACATTCTTACACAATATACTCTAAGCATGTTGCTTATCATACCATTAGAGAACCAAAACAAGACATACAATGAATACAATGTAGCAGAGAATCTGCAATTCTATGAAGGCTACGGGGCAAAGTTGTCAGAAATTCACTGATTTGATGCAATAGATATTTTCTTGTAAACTTCAAGTTTGTTGGTTCAATGTCCCTTTTGTAGAATATTGGAATACAAGAAGAAAACCATAAAATGTTTTACACAATACTTAAGGGGACTAGCCTAGATTCCAAAAACTTATAGGATGGTCTAAATAAAGCTTAAAAGTATAGTAAAATCCAAAAAAAGGGCAAACATTTACACACAAATGGCTCAAATTTAGGGAGAACTAATTTATATAGTTATCAATATATCATTCTTTGATGGTGGTATGACTATCCTGTGTTTCATAACTCCTAAATTTGTACCTCAGATGGATTTACTAGATAAAAGATCAAACAAAGCTCCTAGATATAATTTAATACATATTAAAGGGGCATTGGACAAGTTCAGCATCATCCCCAAACTTTTTCCAAAGCAATTTGAGATTCTTGCATCATTTAAGTATTAGCAGTAATAATGACAGTATGCAAAGTTTCATTGTCATATTCAAACCCTTTCTGTCAAAATACTTACATATTATTTTATTTCTAATTATCGTTGTCGACAACGATAAATACTGCCCTCTATAGTTGAATTTTTGAATTTGTCCTTTTCAGGAGATCTAATGCATACTCAAAAAATTTCTTTTGATTGATCTGCAATCTATGATGTGAAAGGAATGTTTTACAAACATATCTTTGACTCTTTCTTGATATAAAGCATCAATTAACATGTTTAGAGAATGGCCTCATACCCAAGATCAATAAATAGAATAAAATTCAAATTTTTGACTTTTCTGAAGGTTTCAATCAAAACTTTCCCGATATCTGGTAATTGACTGTTATTTTCTAGCATATGAAGTGTAAATCAGCCACACATAAAATTTTAAAATTTTGTCCAACATTTTCTTCAAAAATAATTTGCTTAGCCATCACAGGTGTAGAAACAAGATTTTTTAAGTTTTCAAACTAGAAACACTGTTTTTAAACCACTTTTTTGCACCGGCAAAATAAATTAAAGTAGGTAAAGAATTGCAATTTTCTCCAATATTCCTCAAAATCATTGAAAACCACTACTAACATTAAAAAGACCCATTGTAAATACACTTATCAATCATGAAATATGTTAAACCTTCTAGTTATTTCACAAAGTAAAATAAAAAATAAAAATTATACCACATATCTTCTTTTTCAGTGAATATAAAGCACTTTTGTCATCTATAGTATGTGTTACAAGATAGGTGGTGCTTGTCTTGCAGTGCCGCCAAAACACTTATCTTCCAATTTTTGCCATCTTGCAACATTATATGAAACATAGAATATTTACTGCCTTATTTCTTCCTGGCCTTATTAATGACTTTTTGAAGGCTTTAAGTTACAGCATGGAATTATGTTTTCAGGTTATATGGATGATAATGTTTCAGAATGTCTGATGTATACATTTGAAGAAACTTGTATGACTTTAATGTGGAATATAGTCTGATTTAAGGTTACTGGAGTGAAATGGCTTCGAGCAGCAGGTTTATGATGCATTTTTGTTTATGTGATATCTACATACTGTTGATACAACTTAAAAATAGTCAAACCACAGATCGTGCTCATATATTGCATTACTTGGAACATTCCTTGGAACATACACATGACCCCAAAAAGTGATTTTGTTTTGAAGATGTAACAAAGTTAACAATATATATGTTAACAAGTACCAAGTTGGGTTTTCTTTGCGAAAGCCTAAAACTTCAAGACCATTTTCATTTGTGTAATGAGTCAATTTTTATAATTGCTATATCAGATTTATAATCACCAGACATTATAACCATGTGGAAAACTGCACATTTTCCGTGCACAAATTAACCCTACCCAATGCACATGTAATCACCCAAGTAAAAGTCAGTGTGTTATGAATATAAATAAAGTGGGATTTGATGTTGTAATTACATTTTGGTTTATGGAAGATATCACCTCATCTTGATTTATTTACATATACTTAAGTAGTCAAACTCTTGATTTATTTTCATATACTTAGGTAGTCATAGGTGAAGGTAATGCTTAAAATGAAACAGAAAACTTTAATTTTCAGGTGATTCTTTAATGCCCATACACATTCATCATGTATTAGTGTAGTAAATTTCCATCTGGTTTCATTTTATTGATCTATTTTAAGTAAGGAGAAAAAGATGAAGTGTAATCTATACTGGGAAAAAATTAAGCATGCATATCCAGAGAAACTTAAATTTTTAGGAACTGAGGTTCTCAAGAGTGACATTTAAAAAAAATGGTTAAAAACTTCCAAGTTCCATTTTGATAAGGTAAATATTTCAAGAAAAATCACTTTAAAATACTGCTGAAAGGCTTACTCTTCCTCAAAATGTCCAAATCTGATTTGGGGTCTACTTTTAAATTGTTTGTGTATATGTATATAGTTACAGACAGGTTATTAAGGCCAAAAAAACCACCTCTGTCTCAGCTTACTTAAGGTCAAAACCCTGAGCAATATGCGGTTTTTTTTTTTTTTTAAAGGCTACGCGGATGCGGAAATACCCCCTAATTTTTTTTATTGCATTTTTCAGCCATTTTTTTTTTCGCGGCCAAAAAAAAAAGATGAAAAAAACTGAAAATCTCTCAAAAACCTAAAAAAAAAAGAAGAAATGTGGTAAATTTGGATTTTTAAAAGCTATGCGCGCGGGAAGCTGAGACAGACTATTTTTTCTTTGGCCTAAAGTAAACCATGCTGGGAATCATGTTATATGTAAATTAATTGGTAATTTCAAATGTTCTGTGTTTAATCAAAAAGAAAGACTGAAAATGAATTAATCATTTTACAAATTTATAAGTTATATTACAAACTATACAACAGAGAGAACGTATCTTAAACAAATTCATTATGCAGAATTTCTCCAAGAGAAAAGGAAGTAACTTTTAATATATCTACAATACACATTCTGCATTTTTATTTTGTCAGGGAAACCTGACAAATTATACTGGCTATTAATACTCCATCAGGCAACAGTAATCTAAAAGAAAATGTTAAAGCAATTTTTCATAGGATGAGCCTAACACTTCAAATAACAAAGGCTTTTGACCCTCAGATACTAATTATGTTGTTTTTGTAAAATTAAAAACATTTTTCCAATTTGTAAATTTTATACTCTAGCAAATCAAATATCTATATAGCCAAACTAAAAGTTACTTCCATAGAGAAGACATTACATATGCAATAACATCGAGTGGCAGAGCTGGCCTTGTGGTCCCTAGAGACATTATTTGATTCTTCAATAAACAAAAACCCCTCAAACTGGTATTACGGTCTTGATGCTTTCCAGTTATTAGTCTGGCTTACAAACATGTGAAATAACATAGAATAGGATATCCGCTATTGCAGCTGTTGCTGGTCATGAGAATAGTTGTTTTCTATCTTTTGCATTTTCTGTTGTCTCTTCTGAGGTGAGTTGTGTCATCAACATAAAGATATATATCTTTAAAGTGATTGAAAACTTGAAAAATATTGTTGACCTTTACACATATTTTACAACATATTGCACCAAGTATGAGCCAAATCATAGTCGGTCTCCAAACAAAGTTTTCACTACCAAACATTTGAGTGATTCCAAACAAAATAACTTCAACACCGAGTTGAGACCAAATAAAATTTCATGCTAGATTGCACATTTTATTGAATAGCCATATACATTGGACTAAATGTTTGCTACCTGTTCATACTTCGATGGCAAATATTTGGTGATGTCACGACCAAATGTTTGGTAGGAAAAAAAAATGTTTGAAGGCCGATTGTTTGATTTGGCCCTATTTTAAGTATTTTGACCAAGATTATAATAGATACTAACCAACATTTAAATAATGCTGGATTTTGAACAAAACAAAACCACCAGACAGACAGTGTTATCTGTGTTATATGAACTTTTTACTCAAATTAGAACAAGCTATTAAATGATTCAGGAATTTTTGTTATAAATAATTAAATGGCTAAGTAATGTCTGAGTGAATAATCCAAAATGGCAGGTATACATCATAAGCACAGGACAAAGTTTTACCTCTTGTATGCAGGGTGTAAAAACTTAGGCATAAACGTGGGATGAAGATCAGTATACCTAAAACAAAAGCTATGGTATTCTCCCGTGATGACCAGTTCCCAGTAAAGATCCAGCTTGATGGTACGCCACTTGAGCAGGTTAACAGATTCAAGTATTTGGGAGTAACACTAACACCATCAAACGACTCCACCAGCGAAATCAAAAGCAGATTATTATTGGCATCAACAGCACTAGGGAAATTACAGAGAGTCTGGAGTGATAAAGACATCTCACTCTCCACCAAATTACGACTTGTTAATACACTTGTCAACCCAGTACTTCAGTATGGCTTTGAAATCTGGACCATCAAAAAGAATGACATGAAGAAGTTGGAAGCATTTGAGATGCAATGCTACAAAAAATCCTTAATATCAGCTGAAAGGATAAGATCCGGAATGAAGTTCTGTCAAGAATCTCCTCCTGCCACTTTCAACCAAAAAGGATCCTAGCTCATATCACTGTCTTGCAACTGACATGGTTTGGTCACTTGTACAGAATGAACAACATCCGCCTACCCAAACACATTCTTATGGAAACTGTCACTGGCACAAACAGACAGGGAAGACCAAGGAAGAGATGGGAGTATGACATCATTGTTGGCACCACCTTCCACAAGGCATATTTGGAAGCGTAAGATGGTCTGAATTTGTTCGAGGAGCCAACGTCCTATGAGACATGGTGCATAGATAGATAGATATATAGATAGATAGATAGATCCAAGGTGTCATGTCCAATAATGACTCTGTCTCTGTACAAGCTTAGACTATGGTCACAATACGTCGTACGAACAGTGCTTAGTCCATCTAATAGGACCACGCAAGGCCCTCGCTGCTCGCTTTGCTCGCTGCTTGTGGTCCTTTTAAATGAAATAAACACTGCTCGTAACTGTTCGTACGAGTTATTGTGACCGTAGTCTTAGATATGGTACAAGTTGATGATAAGAGATTAAGTGATACAAAAGGTTGTAAATTGTCATCCTATTGTTATAAATCAGACCATGATCAGACCCAAACAGATTAGACAAAGCATAACAAAAGGGTAGTAATTGATTGGATCAAGAGTAACAATGCAGCTAACATTTACCTATATTATCAGTAAGGCCCGGTGCAGACTCCACTATCGTATAGAATGTTTTGCTTAGAATATTCTATGCTGACGACAAAATGACGTAGGTCATCGAATAAAACACACAGGTTTACTTGATGACATACCTACGTCATTTTGTCGTCAGCATAGAATATTCTAAGCAAAATATTCTATACGATAGAGGAGTCTGCACCGGGCTTAACCATTTCCCCATTTGGATTGAACCATGCTGCTTGATCTAGTAACTCGCTGAATTCAGCCTTTCTCTCCGGCAAACCGATCAAGGTTTCTACACATTAATAATGACTTTCTCTCTCTTTTCTTTGTTACATGTTCTACTGTGAATGCTACTTGTTTTCTGGACTCCCTCATAGGTAAGTGAAAGTTGATCAAAACTTTTGAGTAAGGATTGGTGCGTTGGAGTAGTTGCTTGCTTCTTCCTCTTCTCTCTCTACTGTGCTGGGTGGGCTGGGACGGAGAGAGAGCTCCTGTTTTCTCCCTTGCCGCCTTACCCTCTTCCTAGTCAGTGCCTGGATTGATACCTGATGGGGTGGTGCAGTGATTCAAAGATGCAATCATTTTGTTTTATCTTTTTATCTAGTTATTCTAATATCGTATGTTTTATGTTTGGCCACGGCCAACCTGGGCTCCCTGGAAGAACAGTGCCAGTGTATTGAGGGATAACACAGGATAAAGAAGAATGAAATAAATAAATAAATAAATAAGGTTCTATGTCTAAACACATTCACTCACCCAAGAGACACTTGTGGATACATCCTAGATTTACAGGGGAGATATCAGGCTTTGTAATACCAGCCTGTGTAATGGCATCGTCAGCCATGGCGCTCAAATTGATGTATTATAGGGTCCACTAGGTTCCTGGCAAAATCAACCTTGAGTGCCGAGATTTGGTTTGGTGTAAAGACAAACCACACAAATAATACTTTATGCGAATGATATGGTAACATGCACACAAAGCGTGTGTGCGTGTTTTCAATATTCGCTCATTATGACAAGATGCGATGCATCGTCGGCAAAAACCCAAATACCCCCAATTTTGTCTCTGTGCCTGAATAAATGTGCCGGTGAGTCTCGTATCTCCCCCATAAATCTATTGGATATATCTGAACACACTTCAGAAGAGTGGAATGCAGAATGCAGTGGCATAGCCAGGCTTTCTGACCAAGATGAGGAGGGGGGAAACTACATTACTACCCAATTTTCTTCCAATATGTGCATTGCATGCATGTTGATAAGTTCCACTTTCATAGAACCAAAATCAGTTTAAAGATTATTGTGAACAAATGACAATAAAAAAGTTTTCAGCAATTCTCATCATTTTTTGATATAGTTTTTCAGCTACTATAACTACACCACATTTCATTTTCAATCCTCAATCTGTGATAGAGTTTGTGTATGTCCAGGGTCCCGTTTATCAAGATTTGAATCAAGTGTACTTTTGAATTGATTTGGGTACAAAAAAAAAAAGTAGCAGAAAATTGATTCTATTGATTCTTATTTAGATCAAAATTCTGAATCATAATCTTGTGCTTTAAGAGTCATATTATTATGATTAAACACATTCAGACATTATTTAGTCATGCTAAATATTCATAATTGAATAATGAAATAGATTGTTCCAATTTTGAGTAATATATTATGCAATATTGATGACATTGTCTGTCTTTTTATAATAAAAATAAAAATTCAGCATTATTGAAATGTTGGCTAGTACCGCTGATCTTAGTCAAAATATAAAGGAAGGGCACTTAACACAATATGTTTCAAACAATATAAATGTATGTTTTTAACAAGCATGAGAATTTTCAGGAAAATTGCTGATTTCTGGAAATTTGCATGGACAGCTCTCTAAAAAAGTATAGTAAAGTGAACATATTCAGGAAATTTTAGGATTATTTTGGCAACTTGTGTTCTCAGACCTGTTTTAATAATTGTATAGATATAAATCATGTTGATGGGACTTTAAATCTAAATGGAGACAACAAAAATGAAAAGAAAAAAATAGACAACACAAGCTGGTGAATATCAAGTTCTGTGTTCTTTCATATGTCTGCAAGCCAGACCAATAAGACCGTAATACCAGTGTAAGGGGTTTTGTTTATTGGAGATTTGTTTCACATGTTTGCAAGCCAGACCAATAAGACCGTAATACCAGTTTGAGGGGTTTTGTTTATTGGAGATTTGTTTCACATGTTTGCAAGCCAGACCAATAAGACCGTAATACCAGTTTGAGGGGTTTTTGTTTATTGAAGATTCATATTATGTCTCTAGGGACCAAGATGCCCAATGTCATTTGATGTTATTGCATGTGTAGCATGTGTAATGTCTGTTCTGTGACAGAAACTTTTGTATTTGTCTTTCGAAGGTTTTTTGTTGTTTGATGACGTGTAACATTTGCAAATTGGAAAACCGGTTTCAAGAATTTGAAAATTTCTTTTTTGAAAACGGTTTGAATACTTTACTTTTTTCCCCCACCCCAAATAGATTACACTCCATCTATTTCTTCTTACTTATAATAAATCAGTAAATTTGAACCAGATGGAAATTTACTTAACTAATACATGATGCATGTGTCTGGGTATCAAAGAATTACCTGGTAAATTGAATACAGTTTTCAGTTTCTTTTTAAACATTACCTTCACTTATGACTATCCAAGTGTATGTAAATAAATCAAGATGATGTGATACCATATTCTTAAACAAACAGTAATTACAAAAACTGACCTGACTTTATTTATAATACATCAGTTCTTTAGAGTTGAATTTTGTTTAGGTGATTATATGTGCATTGAATAAGATGTGCAATAAATGTACTACTTTACCACATGGTTATAATAGCTGGTGAATTGTGTCTGGAATTCGCAGTATTAAAGTGATACTTGGCATACTAAGATCTTAAGTTGTGTTATAAGTATCCAAAATAATAGCATATTTTTCATGAGCAGGGTTCAGAATCAATTGTCAATAGTGATTAGAATATTTTTGATTACTTTATTCATCCAGAGTCATTTGATGTTAAGCAGATGTTACGAAATGATAAAAAAATATTTGAAATCATTGAATAAGAAGTAGTACTTCAGTTGGTTGTTGCAAAAACTGGCTCAAAACACAAAATTTTCATTTTGCAGTTCTGTTTTGAAAGCATTGATTTTACAAGGTGTAATTTAAATTTGCTCTTATCTATGGAATATTTGAAAGTGAATATCAAGTATAGGCCATTAATGACATCTGATATAGCAGTAGACGTTTTAATGGCTTTGACTAGTTATTTCAAATGATGATGTTAGATAGTTTAATGTACTAAAAAGCTTTTTTCTGCATGGCCTTAAAAGCTGATTTGTAACAAATTAAGGTTTGATTTAAATGCATTCTTCTTTTTTATCCTTCACATTAAGATGTTATTAATCTTCGTCTACCCAGGGGGGTTGAGGTTGTTGCAACCCCCCCACCCTAAGGTTTTTTTCCCGCTGCATAAAAACACAAAAGCAACCGACCCCAGGCATTTGGGTAATCTCTTTTACATCCTTTGCGGTCATTTTGATGAAAAAATTAGGGGGTAACACCTAAGGTGGGGTTAGGGTAGGCCGTCAAAGTTGGGGTGTAGGGGGGGGGGGGGTGAAACCCCGGAAATTTTAGGTCGCCATTTTGAAAAATATATGCATGCTATGAAGCTGAAAGTTGCAGGGCATGTTAGAATTATCATTTCCCTTCTTTATTGGCAAAAAACCCGACGAAAATCGGTCATTTAGAACTTTTACAGCTAAATTTTGATTTTGGTGGCCATTTTTGCCAAAATCCCAATTTTCGACCTTTATGATGACCATACCAATCTATTAATAGCAAAACCAAGTTCATAGGGGATTATGTTCCAAAAATTTAGGGGGGGGGGGTTGCAACAAAAAATAGCCTGGGTAGACGAGGGTTAATATAAGTGGTATTCTTGAATCTTATTTAATATAGATTCTATAAGAAAATGGCAATAGAAATATAGAAAGTTAATGTCCAACTCATAGATTAGAGACAGTACAGTTCTGCATTCTGGTTGCACACTATGATTTTCTAATACATATGGAATTAAAATTTGAACTTCAAAATTAAAGGCATTAGTCATGATCCACTTGGGTATGAAAGCTTGTGAAAACTTATTTAAATCAAAGAAAGACCTTAATGCAGGTTGTAACAGAAAAATTACACATTGGTGATTTAAATGTAAACATTATTCTTTAGAAAGGTTAAATACACTTGACAAAATGTCTCTACTAAAGTATATTGTTAGTAAGAAAGAAGTTTGTATTTTAGAATTAATAATTTTTTTCTAGATACACTATCGCTTAAATGTCATTCTCCGGAGAAAGAAAAATTGAAAGCACAAATAGCTGTCTGTTTTACTATAAATGATCAAGTTTACCAAGAATGGTTTAGGATATAAGTTATTAGTTGGAAGTACTTCTTTAAAGATGCAATAAAATCAGTAGGTTATTTTGGTTATCGTGGCTAATACCTTTATTCCAATAAATAGCCAGAACTGCATAAGTATGCAACTTTGGTTCAAATCATTTTGAGGGTATCAATTTCTATCTTTCTATCAATATACAAACCTAGTTGGTCAACACCCCCCCCCCCAAAAAAAAAAAATCATGGGTGATAGGGGGCACCCTGTTGATAGGATCTTATAGTATTTGCTTTAACTTGTCAAAAGGATACTGGACATTAACAAATCTTAATCAGAAACGAAGATTAAACAAGTGGTCAAATTAATATAAAGGGAAATAATTATAAACCATATTCCACACAACAAAGTGACACTCAGTGAATCAATCACAGACCATCCAAGATTCGAACCTGGGACCTTGGGATTACTAGCCCCACACTCTACCAAGTGAGCTATACGGTCAGATGGGGAAGAGTAGATAATATTTAATCAATAGGCCTTCAGTTCTAACCCCGATATTAGAGAAGATGTTAGAGGATCGGGATTAGAACTGAAGGCCTATTGATTTAATATCATCCACTCTTCTCCATCTGACAGTAAAGCTCAGTTAGTTAACAAATCTTCTTTGGTAAGAATTAGTATTCTTAAGAATCTCAGTTCCTAAAAGTGAAAGTTTGGTTGTGTATGTGTACATCATTGTACTGAAGTACCGCCCCACTCCAGGTAGATTATACTCCATCTATTTTTTCTTACTCAAAATAAATCAGTAAAATGGAACAAGATGGAAATTTATTAACCAATAAATCAATAAAATGGAACCAAATGGAAATTTACTAAACTAATACATGATGCATGTGTCTGGGTATTAAAGAATTACCTGGTAAATTGAATACAGTTTTCAGTTTCATTTTATGTGTTACATTCACCTATGACTACCTAAATCAATGTAAATAAATGATGATGAAGTGATATCATCCTTAAACAAAATGTAATTGCAAAAACAGATCCCACTTTATTTATAATGCATCCACTCTTTGGAGTTGAATTTTATTTGGATGATTACATGTGCATTGGGTAGGAAAAGAGATGATATTGTGTGTATCCCATCATGCATTGCTTCCCGTGGGATTGTTTGTTTAGTAAATTATGTGAGTAGTTAGTGATGGAATTCCCATAAATCAAAGTTAATTGTTGCAATCTTGCATTTTGGGCATATTTCATCACTAACTACTCACATGACTTCCTGTACAAAATTTCCCATAGGAAGCAATGCATCATGGGATACACAATTTTCTTCTCTTGGGTAGGATGATCTGTGTGCAGAAAATGTACAATTTCCACATGGTTATAATGTCTGGGGACTTGTGTCTGGAATTCACATTATTAAAGTCATGTTTAGCGTACTAAAATCTTCAGTTGTGTTAATAGCATTTATGAAAACGCCATCTTCTTCATTAGCAGGGTTGGAAGCAATATTAGCTCAGAATCATTTGACTTTATTAAGTAGGTTTTGTGGCAAAATAATGTATACTATTTGAAATTAATTTAGATAAGAATCTTTATACTTTACAAAAGTTTTTGTTTCACTGAAAGTCAGTAGTATATTCTTCAGTTGATGCAAAAATTGGCTTGTGCTATAATTCTTCAGATCAGTATCATCTGCTGTAAGATGGCCAATCAAACTCCTCCCTCTTGTCTTCTCTCTCCTTGATATCAAGCTTGTGTCAAATGTTTTGCCAAGCCTGTTATGTAAATTGTCTTTTACAAGTTACAAACCTTAACCATATTAATCACAAGTTTTACTAAAACTTAACCATACTAAATAGATCAATATTCTAGTAAATCGTTTATTTTTTAACAAGAACAAGACATTGACCATGCTATTACAAGAGAAGTTCTGCATTGATTCAATTAATCATTACAATTCTACAGATAACTTCATCGCTAGTCAAATAAAGCATTGAACTAGATGAGCCTCAGCATGTAATGTGTCTATGATCACATGAATGTGGAAACCTGAGAGAAATATTCAATTAGAGCATGTCTTTGTCTTGTAGAATTCTTTTAAAGTTTAAGATGACAACAAACCTAGACATCGACACATCTTTTCAAACTGTTCTTACTGATTTTATGTCACAATTCTACATTGAAATGTTTACACTGACATGCTGTGCATAACATGAAACATTCTAAATGTGCTTTTTCTTGTAACATACCTATCCAATCTTCTATATAAGGGGCATTGAACCAACTTGAGTTTGAAAGGAAATATCTATCACAACAAATCATTGAATTCCTGACAATTTTGCCCTGTAGCCTACATAGACTTGCAGATTCTCTTATATTCACTGTATATCTTGTCTTAGTTCTCTAATGGTATGATAAGCAAAATCTTATCTCTTCAGCTGAATGCAATAATTGATTATGACATCATAATAAGTTATCGTAAAGTGAAATGAAACTCTGTGAAACAGTGTTTAATTCTTCATTTATTTTTTATTTTTTCCTTAGTTGGATATATTCATCAATAGTAAATACTAAAAGTATTATATTTTATTTAAATTGTTTGTTAAATAGGATAATAAACACAGCATTTTTAGCAATAACAACTGAAAACTTTAAAACAGATTTAAAAGGTAAGTAATGGATAATTTAACAATTTTTATAAATCTAATTTATTTGATTAAAATTGACTGAATTGGCTCTGCCATTTAAGAAGATAACTCAATTTATAACCCTTCCTAATATCAAAAGTAATAATCTTTAAATCTTATGGTAAAGTAAAAAAGGCATATACACAGATGAAATTAAATTATATCGTCTTTGGCCTTTCACACACATTGCATTTTGTGTTTTGCCCTAAGATATGAAGACTACATGATGGCTATATCTATTCACAATTGATCTTCTTTATAAAAATCTCAGCATGGTTTATATTGAATTCTCTGTAGAGTTGAACTCCATAGATTACCTTTCATAAACAGCTAACTGCTCCTCTGTGTGTAAATTTCATAATCACCAATCAAAGCTTTCGATTCAAAAGATATGATTGGAATTGTCAATATTCAGCACAAACACAGATACAAACCTTCATGAAAGTTCATCTGTGTTGGTATAACATGATGGAAGATTTTAAACCTTTTTCACATCGCAAAAGTTGAAAACATACCTCAGAATTCCCAAACAAGATACCCCGGGGCTTCCATCACATATACAAACCATTGTCATACACATAATGATTATGCAACTCCTTGATAAAGAATTGCCACTCGTTTGAATTTGATGTGGCACTCAATGAAATGCTGTTAGAAGAGTCCGCTTTAAAGATACTTGCTTGGTATTCGACATCATTTCAGCAGTGTCATGTGAACACAGTCAACCACCTCTATGAAGTAGCTTGTTCTTAATATAGCGTCATTTCAAAAGTACCGTGTAAACGCTAATCATTTTGTTGGGGTTTGGATAGGGAGAGCAAGCAAGATCAAGAGTATGGGAATGATGGTAAATGACTCTAAATTTTACCATCTAATTTCAGGAGATGGCAGGAGGAGAAGGGGAGCTCAAGGATTTGTAGTAATTTCTGAAGGTTTCTATGCAACTCTTAATTTCTGGCTGAATCTCTAACACATGTCTGTATTAAGTGGTACATTTCGTAAATGTGAACTAAAGCACTAGCGCATCTTTATTTCCTTGATTACATTACATGAATTATCATATAATAGCATTCAGTCTATAACACCACCTCTATTAGTGCATAAAATTCAAAGAGAAAACCAGATCAATTTTTGTTGTCTGGAATTTCTAGATGAACAGTATGGATAACTATATCACATGTCATTTGTCATTCCATATTCAGATTATCTAACCCCTGATTTGGCTGCAGGGTGCTTTCAGTATTAAACGGTTATCATGCTGATTGATCTATCCGCGTTTGGGTGTAAGATGCTCGCTTCAAGTAACGAAAATGTTTTGTAAGGATAAGACAAGTCTTGTTTTCCCCTTCATTGATTGGGGAGTTAGGGGTTTAGATAAGAGCTACTTAACTCATTGAAAATTGTTCTACTTGTACATGCATAGCTATCAGAAGATTAGAGGGTAAGAGATATGAAAAACAGATTTATTTTACTCAGATAAAAGGAAATGACAGGTTATATAATTTTTTATTTATTATGCTTATAAGTCTTAATAGTCTGAAAAATTTAATATTTATCACATTGAGTGTTGAATCTAAGCCATATAGTATATATAAGTATGCGTATGTATACCTCCTACTGCTGTAACACAAAAATGCTGCAGTGCATTCGTTAGTACCCTTGACCTAGGACAAAACATGTCAAGCCGAATCAGGAATCGAACCCGTAACCTACTGTGACCTACTAGCCCTAATCAAGGCCACATGATATTCCATGAAAGAAATGGTCCCTTCATGCTCATTATCATGCAGGTCAGAAGAAAATATACTTTTATACGGAATGTATATGTCTATATATTTCCAATCATTTTCTTCACAAATTTTGACTCTTACTAGCCTGAGACAAAAAAGTTATATTTAATAAGACCTGTAGTGGGAAAATATTGACGCCTTAATTTCATTTTATCTGTCCTACTGGGCGCAAAAGGTCAGGAACCATAGGGTAAAAATTGCCCGGCGCCAATGACAAAGCCTGCACATATGCTGAACTATGCTCTAGTGCAATAATGTTTTGTAAAATCCACTTCTAAAATGTTACACCGAACCCATATATTACTCAAGTGTTACAACTAAAAAATAATATTTTTAAATAAATGCAAAGTTGAATTGATGAGCATTTTATGCTTGTGTATGTTTTTTGTTCATGTCATGCTTTTTTGACACCCACATCCAAGTGCATCTTAAAGTTCTCCTCTCACTACACTGTGAACTGTAAGTGATGAATTCTTAACATCTCTAAATACAACCAGGTCTAGTGTGTTATCTGGCATTGTACTAAGTTGCTTACAGTCATGTGTCTTCTGCTTGGTTTCTAAATAATGTAATCAAGGTTTGCATAGTGCCATATGTTGGATACTATTTTTGGGGGAAAGGGGTGCACAAATATCAATCACATACATAACCAATAATACTGTCACAAATTATTAATAATTTCTTTGACCTTTAGGTATAGGAATTAGTAATAAAAATTCAAATTAAATATCCGTATGGTTAAACTCTTGTCAATTTTCATTTGAAAAGTGCTTTTACACCCCTGATCATGATTATCCTTCATAAAACAACCCTTTTTTCCCTTTTTAGTTTTGCATACTTACCATTTGTTACATGGAATCCCCTACCTCAGGTATTACTGCAGCAAAGAAGGCAAGTAAGTATTCTTATAAGGAAGTAGTTTACTGGGTCAGATCTTATTGCATTTGCGGATTTTCATTTGCTTTTCTGTGTTATTTGGTAGCTGTTTCTTCTGAGGAAAAGAAATAATACAAAATATGTTTCTTGATTGAACAATGTCTTCATAAGCTGAAAAGCAAACACTACTTCAACAAGATGTAAGTTGTCCAAGAAATAACTCTTATTTACTTTAAAACTGTACATCAACGATCCATAAGCAAAACAGTTCTTCTTTCCAGGAGGAATTCATAATAAGGCAGATGCATCAGAGGGCTAAGCTGACAATATTCTTTATGGAATGTCATATTTTGAAAGCTAAAATAACAATATATTGCACCTTTTATTTTAAGTGGTGTCATGAAATGTCATCAGTCATGCCAGGCAGGAAGATATTTGACATCAAGTATCAAAATTTAAAATAAACTACTTCTTCATATTACTAGCTTGCTTAAAGGTGTATTAACGATCTGGTGTATGATTGGACAGAGTTTCTCATGCCTCATTGTTTTACTCATAAAATTAGTAATTGTAAAGGACATGTTCACACCGAAAAATTTAGTCATGACTATCTTGCTCGTGAGCCACTCATGACCAAATTCCCAGTGTGAACGCAATTATATAAAGTTTCTTGCTCGTGATTAAAAGTGACGCATCATTAGTTTTAACGCGCAAGTCGTGTCCCAGTGTGAACGCAGCTGCAAAGTTGTCTCGCTCTAGAGCCGCTAACGAGCGAGAATATAGTCATGACCAAATTATGTGTGAACACGCCCTAGTTCTTGTTTCTGTGATCAATCCCCTGGTGTGGCAGCATCACAATCATGTCAATTTTTTGAGTGCACAAAAGTTGTGATTTGATAAAGGATTGTGACAAACTAAAAATTGATGAGCAACAACACCTAGTCTAAATACATTTTATATAGGGTCGGCCAATTATTTATAGATATACTGATGTTCCATATGTGTATGTTGGTTTTTGAGGTCAATAAGACTCAGATCTTTGCAGTGGTGTAGCGAGGGTGCAGTGGTATAGCGAGGGTGTGTAGTGCAAGATATGAAACTGCGGTCCCGACATTAAAGAAAATAAGTACTCTACAGTCTAGTACCCCCCAAAAAATAATCTAGTAGCTCTGACAAAGTGAAGAAGTGGAAGAAAAATGTGAACAAACAAGATTTTACAGGGAATTTATTTCAAAAGCTTCTTTTGTGTAAATATGGATAATATCAGCTAAATTTTCTCAATGTGAGCAAAATGCACAACAATGTGAAGTCAATATGCTAATTTCAACTGAAAAGTAATGATTCATGAGGGTATACAATTTAATTTTTTTTTTTTTTTGGGGGGGGGGTCTACTGATTTTAGTAGCATGTCCCCTCCTGCTCCAGTCACTACATGAAACATTGGTCAAACTATACTTTATGGAGCCCCCAGATGC
Source organism: Ophiothrix spiculata (assembly GCA_000969725.1). Lineage (NCBI taxonomy): Eukaryota > Metazoa > Echinodermata > Ophiuroidea > Amphilepidida > Ophiotrichidae > Ophiothrix > Ophiothrix spiculata. The sequence goes on from JXSR01S003689.1 coordinate 21,937, forward strand.
GGCGGCATCTTGCTCCCTGTTGCCTTTCCCTCATTATGCTACTTTCCAGTGAAGAAATTTGTAACTCTTATTTCAAAGGAGAGTTTAGTGTAGAAATGAATATGTTAAGATTAATAGTTTCTTATTTAATGCATATGATTGTTCCAGAAACTTGAAAGGTCATACATTTGATTTGTGATTTAGAGCACCTGCAAGCAGTATTCGTTAGTACCCTTGACCTAGGACAAAACATG
>JXSR01S003690.1:0-17252 GCA_000969725.1 Ophiothrix spiculata
AATTGAACTTTTCAATTTATACACACCAGACAATATTCATGTGTACAATACAATGAGATCTGAAACCCCAATTTAAAAAACACCGACCGGCCCAGGCATATAGGTAATCTTTTTTACATCCTTTGCGGTCATTTTGATGACAAATCTAGGGGATATCATCTAGAGTGGGATTAGGGTCAGGCCTAGTTCGATTAATAGAACCCTTGTTTTTCGGGTGACACAAACCAACATAACTAAACAAGTCCAGTAATCTAGAAAGCCACTTTACTACCTGCCCCGAAAAAAGGATTCGGGAGGAGGGGTGGTTAGTCTGCCATGCAATCAGTCTGCTATGTAGAATTCTGGCTTTCTAGTAAAGTGGTATGATGTGATAGTGGATTTATAGTGTGGATAGTAGTAACAAAGAAAAAAATCAAGGTCCTAGGATCGGACTAGGTCAGGCCGTCAAAGTAGGGGTGTAGGGGGGGGTGGTGAAATCCCGGAAATGTATAAGTCGCCATTTTGAAAAAGTTTTGCATGCTATATAAGACTCTAACTTGCAAGACACGTTAGAATCATTATTCCCCTTCTTTATTAGCAAAAAAACCGATGAAAATCCGTTATTTAGAACTTTTATAGCAACATTTTAATATCGGTGGCCATTTTTGCCATAATTCCAATTCGAAAGTACTTTATGACGTCATAATTACGTAATGCCTAGGCTGATTTTGATGATCTTGGTATCGTTGGATAGGGGAGCATCATACCTATCTATTAATAGCAAAACCAAGTTCATAGGGGTTCCGTTCCAAAATGTTCGGAGATGGGTTTGCAACCCAACCCCCTCGGTGGAGGACGTGTTACAAAAAATAGTTCAGAACAGTGTACTTTTTCAAGATGGACTTTTAAAAGTCCAGAATTATTAACGTTCAGGGCGTTTTTGCATTTGGTCTTTGAGTTTAGTATGAATTCATACTAGTGTAATGAATACGGTATATGAATAATTATGAATTCATACTAGCATGCAAGCACGGCATGGTTGGAGCGTTTAAAGTTAATGGTTTAGGTATGAAATGATTCCTTTGAGTTCAGTGTATAGTCTATGAATTAAGTATGAATTCTTACTTGTGTGTGCAGTGTACGGTGTATGAGTTAAGTATTAATTCATACTTGTAGATCAGCTAAAGCATGCAAACCAAAACCATATTTTTGTAAAATTTGATGTTTTTTTTCTTAATTTCCCCCACCCCGCGACCCCACACGTTTTATGGGTTGCACACGGGCGCATTTTGTTTTTTAAAGCTCACCCGTTTCACGGCCACGCAATAATTGCACCAGTACGCATCAGCTGTTCAATGGTAAAAGAGCGTTTTAAAGGGTCGCACTGGTACGCAAAAATGCTACAAATGTTGTGTTCGTACGCCACAATGTTCCACTGTCTGCGCAAAGGTTGCAGACGGACGCATAAGTGTTTTAAAGGTTACAGAAGTGTTTTATTGCTTGCGTTTTAATGAACGCACACGGTTTAGATATAGACGCGCACTTAGGAGTACGCACTTTAATGGTTAGGCCTATAGTGTGAAACGGTTGCATTGTATTCTAAGCAAGTAAAGACACACACATATACTCTTTTAGATGGGGCAACATCGCGGGTTTGCAACATGGTATCACCTATTTTTGCGTTCCAGCAAATCTTATGCGTACGAATTCCTAAACAGATAATTTGTGTACAGTATGGTTGGTATTAGATGACCTTTTGCAATATATTCGCCGTTGTTAAGGAACGTTACTAAGTATTAAGAAATCAAATCCACTTGCAGAAATTAACTTGACAAAGAGCAAACTATGTGAGTACTCTATATTTCGCATTTATAAAGTTAAAAAGTACTTTACGCGGTTCCAGACAAGCAAGCACAAAGAATTGCTTTTTGATTATTTTTTTTTTCTAAGTCCGAACCTACTTTTAAACTAGTAACACTTTGGCATATGCGAAAAAACCATATCTAAGAATTTTTTTCAATGTTGAATTGATAGGAAAACAGAAAAAAAACGTTCTTTTCACCAATTTTTGATTATTTTACGGCAAAAAGTTCAAGTTTTATTTTGAAATTCCATGCGTCAGTTAACCGCGTCCGTCTGCATTGTCCCGACACGACCCATCATCCTCCCAACACCCCCTCCCCCCACAAAAAAGGGGGGAACCCGAAAAAAATTCCCAATAACCCCCTTTTGTACTAACAATACAACGCACAAACGGTCGATGAAATCTTAACCGATAGACCTAAGCTTAAGCGCTCCGTGCCGTGTTTGCATACTCTAGTATGAATTAATACTTATCTAATAGACCGCACACTGCTAAGTAGTATGAATTTATACTAGACTCATTTACCAAAAACAAAAACACCCGAATTGTCTATAAATCTGGACTTTATAAAGTCCACGTTGAAAAAAGTACACTGTTTCAGGAGGACAGAGCTTAAGGGGCAGCGAATTTTCGTTGAGTTTATGCGATGCATATAAGTTGCCTGCGTGGCACTGGAGTCATGATGCGTCGCAACTACGCCTTCATAGCAGAATTTGTCGGTGGTTACACTTTTCATCCTCAGTATCAAATGCAGACCTTCAGAGATGCTTAATTGTTTATCTTAATGTCTGCTTTACATTGATTTCTTAACTTATTTGCCACGCAAATGTCAGGAATATTTAGAATTACTACTCAAATGTCTATCGCATTCTTATAACACTTATTCTCATATACTCTACACTTAACTTGTTTTTTCTAATTCTAGGCAAACTATACAACCAGATAGCTCAACAATTCAAACCATATTTTTCTACTAAAGACTAAAAAGGCTCCTGCGCCAATATTAAATACTCAAACGTAACGTGAAGATTGTGTGCACAAGCGCTTGAGTTTCAGCTTTCATTTGACACCATATTTCTGACAATTGACTGAGAAAAACCGAAGTTATGGACATTTGTAAGATATATGATGTCTTGCTAAAATTCAAATTCAAATTGCATTATCATGATTATTAAACAAATTCATGTGGCAGCCCACAGGCTGGATTACATGAAAATTTACATTAAAAATATATTGATATAAAATAAAAGTAAACATTTATCGGAAATACTGTTGAACATACATTTACTGGTTAAAGGCAAAAAAGACAGGTATATTGTTAATTCTGGTAATGCGTGGTTCGGTTTATAGTTATTTTGAGTTACCAAATATTTGGTGCAACAAGTCTTTGTTATCTTATAATCAAATATAAAATCCCAATACATTTTCTAATAAATTGGGGCTTGGTGATGAAACATCAGTACAAAGTAGTACTTTGTTTGACGTCAAACATTGGTGGTTTTAACAATAATCATCCGTTTATATTGATTAGAAAATGCATTGGAATTAATGTAATAACAAAGACTTGTTGCACAAAATATTGGTACTAGCTCAGAAAGAACTATAGACTGACTCTATATGAACATGATGAATCAAGACCAGGAGTCAAGAAACTGGCCGTTTGCATTAAATTGCTTCAATAACCCTCTTTAATATTTGCTGTTCAAATGAAGGCCGTTTAAGGCCAGTTAAAAGAATACAAAAAAGCGTGAACTTTATAATCGGACGATCATTAGCGATGCACCATTACGCTTCTTAAAGGGGCTGAGATTTCCTGAACAACATAACTAGTATTAATTAAGAAAAAAGTAACTTGAACTGCTTCAGAAAACACACACACGAGAAAACATCGCACACATGATCTGCTATAATATAAATAGGCGTATATATAAAAAGGGAGTAAGTTGTATAGGGAGTAAGTTGTGTGTGGGGTGTGTGTGGGGGGTGGGGATGTGTGCATTCACGGGGGAGGTACTGATATAGAGAGTTGGTACGGTTTATGTGCGGTCCACAAGACCCCCTTTTAAGTTCACACTCTCCGCGCTCCAGACCCTCATTTGAAACACATTCTTCATTTTACAAGCCCTTCTTTTTTGTAAGTCAGTTCTCAAGCAAAATTTAAGAAACTTTCGGAACAGGACCTTAAATTTACCCAAACCAATTAGGTGTAAATTAAATTCCAGGGTTACTGCTGATCTCTATACCCTCTTTTCAGAGAGCTTCAGAGTGATCCTCATCTAAGTTCCCTTGATCCAATGTTCGGCAATCGGGGCCGTACACCCCTTCCAACCATACTTGGGTCCCCAAGTGAGTAACATTCTTACTGCAATTAGTTTTAAAGGAAAACTTATCTATGGCGCCAATCACACTCGGTCACCAACACAATCAGGAAAATGCAATGGTGCGTCCCTAAACTGACCAACTGACCGTATATTCGAATTTAATCATAATGCAATATTATAATTTATTTGAAAAATAACCTTCGAGAATCCATACGGAAGTTAGTACTAAGATATGGTGTATTAGTTCTCATAAGTTGATATTTTTTGTAGTTAGATTAACATAAAGGCTATCGCAATGGAAAAGAATTCAGCTTACACGTCTTTGCAAAATGATCCTGTTCGTTATGCCAAAACGTACGCCATTTTTGAGAATAAATGTCGCAATCGCGAGTTTGACTCCTGGATTCGGGAAGGTTTCACTGAACGTGTTCCTCAACATCTGCAACAATTATTTCCTTCTGGTGACTTACATTTGCTAAGCGTTGGGAGTGGAACAGGTAAGTTTATCAATCATGTCAATATCTGATAAAAATCCTTTTAAAAAGGATATTTGAGGCGGCTCAGCGTGGGGTACGGTATCTTGAGAGTTAAGGAAAGCGTATATTCTCAGGCTGGTTTGACTTTTCATATGTGACCCGTTATATCAAAAGGTAACTTATGGTCGGCAGAGTATACCGTATTACGAGATACGGGCCATTGAAGCTGAGCATTAATCAGGCTCCAACATCAAAAACACAAGAAAAATGTGTTACAACCCAAGATAAAATTCACAGGGCTTAGCAGTGAGACATTTTACCCAAGACGGACAGATAAACTGTATGGTAATGAGTTTACAAGAGCCAATCACAAGCCCTACTTGAAAAATTACCAAGCAGAAAATATTGTTAACAAGAAAATGTATCCCTTGGCCAAGCAGATATATATTTAGGATAGGCCTACCAGAATTAATATCTCTCAGTATCCACTCCACTGAATTCGCATAATGTGTGTATCGCGTGTATTAAGTATGATAATTAGTCCAACACGTGCGATCTGGACCCAAACAAATGTATTAACCAAGGGAAGTTATATATAAAACTTCCTTGGTATTAACAGAATAGGCGTACGTAAACATACAAATCAGACTGATTTTTCAATTGGAAAACGAAAATAACGACAGGGGTCCAGTCCTGGCTTATGATCGCAATTTTCAGCATAACAGGCCTGCATGTTTTCCCTTATTTTTTTTAAGCAAAAGTTATGGTATAAAATCGGAGTCGGACTTTTTAATCCATAGACTTAACGTCTGGCAAAAATGGTCACACCGTTTGTTTGGGTCCAAAACGCACGTGTTGGGTGATTAACATAAATTATAACGTCACTACTTCCCCGGCGTATTAGACAGCATGTACACATGCAAGACTGACCATCGGAAGGCCTGTGTTGAGGAGCATGAATACCTGACAAGAGTAGGCCTAAATGATGAAGGGTGGGATTGAGTTGATTTTATATGTGTAAACAAGTTAAAGGTGTAAAAAAAATCAGAAACCCAAATATTTCGGTGTCTTTACTCTAAAATAAATCTATTGAACGTTTAAAATGAAAAAAAAAGATTGCCCGCGGACTCGAACCCGACCCAGAAAATGAAATGATGACGGTCTGATGCCAATAAGTCATTAATGCCCGGCGCGTTAGTCCGTTTCGCCACTCTTCTCGATATGTGCATATGTCAATTTAACGTTACTTAAAGTACTATACCCATTTGGCCAAAACGATACCCCGTGTCGCTCTGGTTAATTCTGCGAGTTACGCATGCGCGATGCATGAGGGCTTTGGATCGGTATGTTATGCGATATTGGCGAAAGAAATTATTAATGAGGACTGCATTCGATGTTGCTATTGTTGTGATCAGTAATGCAATTCCTAATTTCGTCATTGTGAAGAATCCAACTAAATTGATTTTGATGTATTTGGTATCAAATTAAACCTTAATTTGTATAGTATCTCGGCTTGGTCATAAGATTGTACTAATGATTAAATAATTCAAAAAAACTTACCTAGAACGTCTATGCAGTTACGATATTCATCTGCAAAATCTTTTTAGCATTGAAAAGGTTAACTTCTTGAATCGATATCGTGACGTCAAAATGGAAACATTTCTATAGCTGTGGTTGCTTTCAAGAGATGTTCGTCACACGTGGTGATTCCTTATAGTACAAAGGAGTACATTTATCGGTGAGCACCGTAATAATGTCTCGATATCAGTTGTTTCCATAGATTTAAAGCGGAGATACCAGGCTTTGTATACCAGCCCGTGTAATGGCGTCGTCAGTCATGGAGCTCAAATTGGGGGTATTCGGGTCCACTCGGTTCCCGGCAAATTCAACTCCGAGTGCCTAGACTTGGTTACGCGTAGAGACATCCTGCGCAAATAATACTTTACGCGAATGACACGCTAACCTAGCCGCACGCAGAGCGTGTGTGCGTGTTTCAATATTCGCGCAATATGACAAGGTGCGATGCATCATCGGCAGGCTATCGGCAAAAACCCGAATACCCCCAATGTTGTCTCCATGCCGGGATAAAAAATGGCGGCGTCCCTTGTATCTCCCCTTTAAATCTATGGTTGTTTCTAAGGTTTGTGAATTCCTCTCTCCATCAAAATTATACTAAGTACAAAAACCTTAAACTCGACACTATGGTTTTTCGAATCAGTCCGATTCCTTTTACAAATTCTGACTTTTGAATAAAACATCAAATAAACAAATGTAAGGTTAAAACTTGAAATTTCAGCTTTCAGATAAGGGTAAAATATTAGTGTTAATTTTGGGACCTTTTAAGTTCCTTTAAAATACCTTAATATTTCCAGGAGGAGGTAAAGGAGCATGGTCTTTTTGTTTTAACTTGGATGAAACAAATAGAAATTCTGGTACTATACTCTGTCCATCTGTTATGTACCCCCATACCATTCCCCAAGAGGTAGAATATGATCAACGATGATTTGGAGGGACTGAAATATAATTTGGAAAATCATACTTTGCAATCAATACCTGAGAGGTTACACTGCTACGATATAGTGCCTAATATGAAGTATATTACGTTTCAATACACTTCCTTGTAAATTCGTGTTGCAAATATGTTCAGGAAATGGTTATTTTAAGGCTTTTATGATACTTAAAGTAGAGAAATTGAGATTTACACGTAGACGTAACGGGATACAGAAACGTGAACACTTTAAAACTCACGTTTACGTACGGCGGTTCACGCATGCGTGTGATTTTTAAGTTTCACGTATACAAGGCGGGTGAATTATATGAATTGACGGCAACAATACCATAGAAAGCGCGGAGCAAAGATTGCCTATAGATGCATGTTTCATTATGTCGCCCTCTCTCACGATTTTGAAATAAGATATATCAGATCGAGGGCATAAATTACCAATGATAAAAGGCACTGTGTGAGTATAGATTTTCGTAAGAATTGAATCCTTACTCTTTGAAAACTTCGCAACCACGCTAACATAGCAGATTTTTTCTGTAGTTACATTTTTCATCCTCAGTATCAAATGCAGAGATGCTTACTTGTTTATCTTAACGTCTGCTTACATCGATTACTTAACTTAAATATGCTTAGCTCTAGTTCAGAGCTGAAAATAGACTGAAAAGATTTGTAATACTACCCTTTCTATACCATTAGTATCTGGCTCTTCTAAACACTGTACTGGAATTTACCCTAGGATTTTGTATCAAAGTCTTTACTCCGGGAGGGTAGAACTCGGGGAGGATAGAACTCTGTATAGAACAGCTGCTTTATATAGAATTGTCTGAAGACCAACTGTTATCATTTTAAAATGTACTAAAATCCCATTCAATGTAGACCTAGTATTTTGGGGCTAAACCTGGTATTTCTCAAACCAAACATATTTTGAAATTAATATCAAGCTCCTCAGAGCTAATATATGCTACGCAAATGTCAGGAATATTTAGAATTACTACTCAAATGGCTATCGCATTCTTTTAACACTTATTCTCATAATACTCTACACTTATTTTCTAATTGTAGGCAAACTAGACAACCAGATAGCTCAACAATTCAAACCATATTTTTCTACTATTACTAACCATGTGATGGATCCAAATAGAAGTCACATTGAGACTTATAAGAAGATGACCGAGTCTAACTTGACCAATGACGGAGTTAATGGAGTTTTCCACAAATGGGTCAATTTAACTCTTGACGAATATAAAGCATTAAATGGGACAAGGGGACGCAAGTTTCATTTCATCAGCGCAATTCACTCGTTGTACTACGTCGATGACATAAAGGCTGCGGTGACATATTTATACAACTTGTTGGAAAAAGGCGGGATATTGCTGATTCTTACTCAGCATGGTGAGTAAAATATTATTATACTTTGTAACAGAGACCATGTTTGGAAGATAAAAAAAGAGAGGAAAAGAAAAAATGAAAAAGAATTGAAAAGAACCGGAGTAAAGTTATAGCTTGGACACCAAAAAAATGGAGACTCCTAAGTTGTTGTTTGGCAAATATTTTGTGGTTGTCATCAACAAGCTTACATTCTGATTAGCATGATTAGACCATGCATTTAGATTATAGTTCAACAACGGATATTGGTAGCTCGTAAAGTGTGATTATTGCCCTCTACTAATACAATCCAAGGCCCAGATATAGCTAATCATTAGGGTGACGTTTTTGTTCGAGCGACCTACGGGTCGCTGAACACTACTATGGGTTTTGACCTAGATAATTTGCCTACACGATTGTTAGTAGGATATTCACATTACGGTGGTATTTCTAAGTTTGTGACGTCATCCATAAATCTCATGAAATTAATGATATATTACCTTTTTGTTTAACATAAAATTCCGATGTTGTTTCGTATTAAGTGTACATTATATTATTTTGTAGGCCTATATGGCATATTTTAATATCATATTAAGCCGTATAAACACAATATCAAAATTAATTTAATGTAGGTATGAAACAAAACACCGTCTGTGTTATACAACGTAAATTATTGAGGAAGACATATCGTGAAAAGATATGTACCTCACTAATACCTGGGAAGAGAAATTTAGTTTTTCTCTTCCCAGCTAAAACCAGTGACCCAGTTGATTACGTCAAGTAGAACACATTTTTGCTGTGGAGTGTTTGTTTAAAGATTTCTATGTTAATTATATTTGACTTTGATGAATAGAAAGTGTCGAATTCTTCCCTGCTTTAATATAAAATAATGACATGTAAAGAACTTTAAAAACATTCTTTGTCACATTACGTCCCGGGAGGTACTCAAATGATTACACCGGTATCAAACAAAACATATTTTAACGGGGTTTTTGTATAGTAAATTTTATGATTTGCCATATCAAACAAAATTTAACTTAAATTTGATAGAAGTAGTACTTTTTTATGATTTGTCCAATTCAACATATTTTCACTCTTGCAGCCCCTTTAAAGATGCAATTCATGATTTTGGTGAGACAAAAACCCATCTTTTTCTAGCAAAATAAAATCAAGAGTATGACACAAATGTCTGCTGAAATTTTCACTTGATTAGCACATTTGAAAGAATGCTTTGGTGTAACGTACCCGGGGGGGGGGGGTACTTAGTGGAAAGGTGGGTGTACGGACGCGCGGCCGAGAACGGTTGCATTTTTAACCTCCCATGTTTACCAAAGGCCCCTCAAAAATTTGAAAAAATGGTTTACATAACGGTTGCATTTTTCAAAAATGACAACATTTTTCCCCGTTTGTTTTACATATCGGTTGCCAAATTGGGATTTTGAAGTGCAATTTACATTTTAAAAATGCATTAAATGGTCTAAATAACGGTTGTTAAAGTCAAATTGGTTTACACATGGGTAGAATTTGTTTTGCCAAAATTGACATTTTTGGTCAAAAACTGATATCATCATCATGTTCAGGGTAAAATTCCGCTTCCAAAAATGTATACTTTTATATAGTTTATGCAATTAGTTTGAAAGTAAGAGTACAACAACGGTTTATGCCATTTGAAGGTCTACCCCAGTTGATAATAAACAATTTATCACTCTGACAAAATTGTCTGACAAGGTTAAATGTGTAAAAAATGTTTTCTATTTTCATAACGTCTTAAATGCAATTCCAAGAGAATGGAAAGAAAATTTGAAACGAAATACTATTGATTCGTCAAAGAAGAGATCCAAAACCTTAATCTATGTAGACAACAAACATAAACACATTACAAATATGCCAACCAAAATTATATATAAGCTATTAAATAAGAACTCGGATAACACATCTTGCATACGATACTGGGAAAATGAAAACATTTATTGCAACATTTGGAATAAAGTGTTTGGTTTCGAAATTAAAGACCGATTTATAAATAAAATGGGTTATTTCCAATACAATGTAATTTATAACCTTGTATGTTGTAAAAAGAACTTATTTACATGGAAAATAAGTAGCAACAATTTATGTGAATTTTGCAAATGTATAGATAAATTTGTGTGTATCATGTAATAAAAATAAAGGCAACAATTTTCGACTTACGTAATTTTTCTGAAGAGAATAAATAATTTTGAAATTACTTTGAATAAGATAATTTTCGGTTGGAATATAGATTCAGATAATAATGATTTCGTGAATGTTTTGATCAAACTTGCCACTTATGCAATTTACAAGTCAACAATCATATACAATGATACAAACAAGTTTGAATCACCAAAAATACATTTTATGAATAAAATTAACAACCTTTATGAAATGATCTATAATTCATCACAGAAAATAAAACAAAATATTGACTTAAATGACTTATACAATTGCAAGATTAACTGGAGTATATAACCTAAATGTTTTGTAATATTAGTTGTAAACGAATGATTTGAAAATAAGAATGATATGGAATTGTAAAGAAAGACAAAGAAAAGAAAAAGAAATATGACAAGAAAAAAAGGCCTATGACTGCCTCATTGAGGCAAAAGAGAAAACAAATCTTTGATGATTTTTATGATACCTTTGCCAATTTCTAAGAATGTCGTTTTTCCTATTTTTCTTAATTTTCGGAATTTGGGACTATTATCCACAACCGTTGGTCCCATGTCAGAATAGATTCCTACATGGGGTATAGACATGGTTGATTGATTGTTTATGAAAAATCACATTCTCTCAAAAGATTCATTCATGATTGCTCGAACAATTCCTTTTTAAAGGAATTTTTATTAAGAATAACGACACGAGAAAGATAATGTAATTTCGAATGTTATCAGTATTCTTTTCATGTTCTTGTTTCAGTTCAAAGCGGTGAAGCGCGACTTATAAACCAACTTTCAGAAGTGCTCTTCGTAGCCCCCGCAGTCACGTTAAGTGCCACTGTCGCAATCAAGAAGCACATCCAAGAGCAAGGGATTGCACATGAAACCTTGGATTTCAACTGTGAACATGACGTCACATCGTGCTACCAGAATACTACTGAAAGCCATTTGTTGATGGAATTTATTACGCATGTTGCAGATTTCAAGAATGCCGTTCCTGTTGAAGTGAAAAAACACATTTTAGAAATTCTCAAAAGTGAGCAATGTTCCCGCCTAAAAGACGACCAGGTGTTGATGGATACCAAAGAAGTCGCGTTCATATTAACAAACTGAGAATATAACATTTCTCTACCATTTTCTAAGAACATTATTATTTCCGCCATTTTCGAAAACTTACGATATATGTTTCACCCTACCATTCATCCTCCATTGAGAGAGAGATCATGTTCAAAGTGGGGGTCATTTACTTAGAGAAACTTGTGAAACTTGACGGGGGTCATCGATGGGCGGAGCTTTGAAAATCGGGTCAATGTTGCCGCACATCCCCGTCACATGTATTTAGGGAGTGCCTCCCCGAGAGTTTGACTTAGCACGGTCAAAAGCAAGTTCAAGGACAACCACAAATGACATATTATACAGCACATTGATATGGGGCATAATCATTGAAAATTGCCTACTGCGAGTGACCAAAGTCCTCCATGAGTGACCTATAGCGCCATCATTTTAAATAGCAAACAGAAACAGGCGGGGGCGGCCGCGATCCTAGCGATTTAGAAGAAGCTACTAAATGTGACCCGTCATATCGAAAGGTACCTTAAGGTCGGCAAAATCAAAATGGATTTGTTGGTCTCATCTGTAAGCTGAGATTTTAAGCTTTGAAATGACACCTTACTTTTGGTTATTGGACGTTCGGTTGCAAAGTAACATCCAAATTGGCAAAAGACATCGGGCTGATTCGGAAAACTATAGTTCTGAGAAAACCGAGTTTGAAGTTTTTGTACTTAGTAAAACTTTAATGGGGAAAGGATTTTTAGATCGATTTTTAAAACATTTGTCTTATGTTTTGGATGTTGAAACCTGATTAATATGATAGAATACACTTCAAAGGTAACATTTCTGATGAAATTAGAAATTCGACCTTGGACGTGATTTTTGATTATGCTCAGCTTCAATGGCCCGTATCTAGTAATTTACTATGCCGGTATTAAGGTACCTTTAGATATGACGGGACACAAATTTATTGACTAGGGATTTCGAAAACGCAAATTTGGTGAACATTTTACGTGTCTTTCTATCGGCGCATTGATATTGAAAAAATTTCAAAACTCATATTTTTACCTTTATTCAAATAATAACAAAAGTGCTCCTATATTAATACAATTTATTGTATTATTCCAAAACCGCTGGGGTTCATGCGTGAACCCCATTAGTAGCAAAGTAATTTAAAGTTTATTTGATGCACTATTTTAACATAATGAAAATCATACGAGCGACTCTGCGGAGGTATCTTGATCAATTATAGACGGTAGAGAGGCATGGCCATCGCCGTCTGACAGAAACTTCCACTACAATCATACCGCAGGGCGCAAAATTTCCCTTTCCCCTATACGATATTAATCAGTGAAATGTTTAATCGGCCGTGCTGTTGATGTTTAACATGAATATCAATGAGTCAGAAAATATTTTTAAAAGCCCTATAAAATCGAAAATATAGATCTGGAAAACAAAACATGTTGCATATTTATGTATTAATATTTGTGTAAATATAATGCAACTACATTTTTCGAAATATGTGTGACATTTCATGCAATTTTACTGGCAAATTATTTTACGCGATGAACCTTCAAAATATGCCGGTGATTTTCTCTAAAAAATATTAATTCAGTGTAAAATATATATTTATGCCGATACATTTATAGCAAAATTTAGACTTTTTCCCTGGGACGATAAATACTAAACAGCTTTTTTCTTGAAAATATTGCTTTAAAATGTGATAAACAAAATTGATGTAACCGTTCCTTTGTTCACCAGCAAATACGGTCTCGAAATGTCATAGCTCAACACTGTGAGTATACTGGATATGTTTTGAGAACTTATATTCATATTATTATACCAACTATCCTGATGAACCTTTTCAAGATTGTATTTTAGAATTCGCATAATGAGGTCATTAACAGGGTCGTTATACGGTTAGACTGACTAGTTTAATTGGTTCATAAAGAAAACTGAATGCAGAGAACACAGGGCAGAGAAATGCTAGACTGTGTTACAGTTGTTCACAAAAAATATGCACGGTGGGTCACTGGTGTATTCATTCAGAATAATGCAAGCATTCCATAGCGGTAGAAAAAAAATAACGCTTCCAATTTAACACGAAAGGAATGTAGGAGGTTGGTCACATAACCAGCATAGTCACAGTCTCAAATTAGCCTGAATAATTGATTTTTTTGTTTTTTTATTCTTAAGGCAGAACACCGGCTCTGCAAAACATATCATGAAAATCAAGGTGTCTCACATTTGTGGACCGCCGCGGCAAAAGGGTACAGTTGTCGGCTCGTACATGTTGCTCCTTGTAGCATATCTGATGTATGCTATTTGTATGCATCATATATGCTACAATGAGCAACATGTAGGAGCCGACAACTGCACCCTTTTGCCGCGGCGGGACACAATGTTGTTATGCCACTTAAAATTATCCTTGGAAATTCAATTTTTACCGTTGGCGTGTTGACCACCTCTATATAATTATACAATCACCAGGTAGCAATTTCCTATATGAATAAGTTGTACGGCGATCCATCAATCATTTTGCCGGTCACTGAATAACTGAAAAGATTCCGACCCTTTTCCATTGTTGATGAAATGTGTAATTCATTAGTTCTGTAAATCAGTGTTTTATAATTTAATCTGGTCTATAGTGCACTCAGGATAATAGTGTACAGTAGGTCCTATATTCGTTTCAAGTGGTCATTTGTCTTTGGTAAATATCGAACATTAACTCTTTAAAATGGATAATTAAAACCAACTTACACATCTCTACAAAATGATTCTCACCGTTATGCTAAATAAAACGTATGCTATTTTTGAGAATAAATCTCGAAATCGCGAGTTTGATTCATGGATTGAGAATAGTTTCAATGAACGTGTTCCACATCACCTACGGAAAATATTTCCCTCTAAAGGCGCTGTCACACATCACAAAACGTACGAATAACGTACTAATAACGTACACTGGATTTGTCATTGAAATACATGTAATATCGATTACCAAACAAGTTCGTTACTAATACGTTATTCGTACGGTACGGTGATGTGTGACACCGCCTTTATGACTTACATTTGCTAAGCGTCGGAAGTGGAACAGGTGAGTTTATCACTTCTTGTTTTTATATGCTCCGCGTTACGTTAAATACGCCTTAAAATCGTTAGTGTAATTATTGGACAGTTTCATTTCAATAATAAAAAAAATATGGAATTTAAAACTTAGAAAATGTCTTTTGAAATACCCTAAATAATTTAATGTTAAAACACTGTGTCTGGTGATGTCTTGTGATTCTGCTAAAGACTACGCTAAACGGGTAGGACAAAAACCGATAGAAGCTGATTAGTCTGTGGGGAAAACCTTGATTTCTTGTGATGAGAGGAACATGTTGGTGTGGTTTTGAACGAGATTTGACGAGTAACAGGTTATTGATGTCATTTTGGCGGCCATCTTGGATTTCTCATCATTCAGTTCTGGAATCTATGGGTCTCGAAGATTAAGAATCAGTCAAGAACAATTGTGCAGACTCCATTTTGCACTTTTTCTTTTTTCACACAGACTCCTTTTTCTATGATCAGACCGTGAACCTGAATGAAGCGTTTCAAGAGAAAATATTTGTATACCTTCAACACGAGTGGACAGCCTTCAATAATTGATGAATATTCAAAAGGGTCAATAAGTTAAATTCATTATTTTAAAACCTTATATTTTCTGTATTATTTGACAAACAAGTGACAAATTTTATTTCTTGCATTACTTGTGACCTCAGCCAACGCTCTCCTTTGGTACAAATCCCTTTGTACAGGGTTACGCCGAAGGTGTATAAAATGTACTAAATTTTTAATGAGTATGGCGTCGTTTGGTAAAACATAAGCCAAGGGCTCTTGCTGTATCTCTAATATACTGGAAACCGCGTTTCAAAATTAATGGTAGATTCTCTTGTTTTTGTTTTGTTTTTTGTATTGCCCGTATATTATTGTGTACATATGTGACATTACAATGGATTATTATGCAAACTTGAACAAAGTGAGACAATTAACATAGAGATTTCCAATTTTAAAATGGCTGTTAATATGATGCAGTGTGAACCGTGAACGTGATATTTACCCGGTGTTTAAAATAAAAAAACAAGTATTTTCAAACCAGAGCTGGAATGATGATTTTTATTTATTTGTTTTAAATGTTCAAACCAGTAAAATACTGTCATTAGGTTCGAGCTTCCAGTTTGGGGAGGTCAAAGGTCAACCGAGGTCATTCGAGGTCACCAAAAGGTCATCCGTCACGGGTAATTGATGTTATTGATTTTTATCAATTTATTTATTTTTAGGGATTTTATTGATTAAACCGATTTTAAACCGTTCGCCTAGAAAAAGTAAAATGTTGTTCGTTGTTGAGTATAGGTAAAAGTGCATTGACTTTTGTCCACTTGTTACCCTTTTCTTCTTCTCCTAATGTTAAATAAAGACTAAAACGCCCCAAACGAGATAAATTACCAAAATATAGACTAGGACGCCCCCTAACGAGATAAATTACCTTAGACTAGGCTCAAATAATAAAAACACCAAAAACGTCATAAAAATACTGTAGATAGACTTAAAGGCCCGTATTCCAGAAAGGTGTTTAGCTAAATCAAGGTTTTATTTCTCGTCAACAGCACGACTCATTGAACTGCTCTGCTTGAAAGCTGCAATGATGCATATCATTCCTTGACAGTTGATGCTCAGTTAAACAATGGTTTAGCTAAACATCTTTCTTGAATACGGGCCACTACGTCCAAAAACGAGATAAACTGTTCTACATTGAACAACTAAAAACGATATAAATTACCTTAAGTATAGACGAAAAACGACTTAAAACGTTTAAAACGATATAAATTACATTAGATTATAGCCTCAAATTGTTCCGAGGCAAAAACGAGTTAATTAGTCTTAAATTAGGTCCGAAACGCCCTAAATTACCCTAACATAGCCTTAAAATGTGATAAATACACCTTAAAATATGCTCAGCAAGTCATTAATCAATAAAATCAATAAAATCCATAACAATAAAAAAATCGATGAAAATCAATAAAGTCGATGAAAGCCATAAAAGATCAATAAAATCAATGACCCGTGACGGTTGACCTTTGGTGAACTCGAATGATCTCGGTTGACCTTTGGTGACTTTGAATGACCTTTGTCCTCGGTTGACCTTTGACTTTCCTAAACAGGAAGTTCCGCCATCTTGGGTCAAATCCTCCTTTATCCTCGTCCTTCTTCTTCATTTCTTCTTCTAATACTTGTAGGCAACCTAGACAACCAGATTGCACAACAATTCAAACCATATTTTTCAACCATAACTAACCATGTAGTGGAGCCAAACATAAGCCATATCGAGGCTTATAAAAAGATGACCGAGTCTAAGTTATCCAATGACGGAGTTCATGGAATTTTCCACGAATGGAACAACTTAACTCTTGATGAATATGTATCGTTAAATGGAACAAGAGGACGCAAGTTCCATTTCATCAGCGCAATTCACTCTTTGTA
>JXSR01S003691.1:12488-24870 GCA_000969725.1 Ophiothrix spiculata
AAATTTTAAAAAAATATTTATTTTAAACTCCTTTTTAAAGTAGAAGATAATAGTATTAATTACATTAGAATAAACTCAAAATTTAAAATTCTATCCAGAGTTTAAATGAACAATGCATCCTAAGTTTCATGACTTAGGTTTATTTTTAACTTTTATAAAATATCGCCCTGATGTCATTTCAACGAAGGTAAATAAGTATGTAAAGACATATGCAGTAGCCGTTGTTCACAGGCATTTTATGGTATTGCAAATTTTGAATGACATACATATTTCTATAATTGAAGTACGCTCACCTCAAAATAGTATATGGTGTTTGTATTTTTATCTAAAAATTTACTTTGATCGAAGAAGATTTTAGGGTAGCAACGTCCACCAAGGAAAATAGATGACAAAATAATGCTTCATTAATAATATGGAAGGCTTTGTTTGGGAAAGTCGAGAATAAAAATGTGAATTTTCGAATATAACTAATATAAAACATGGCCACACTGTGAAAAAATCCTTACATATACTAGTATACTATGAATAACTCTGGGTTTTAAAAAATACATTAGGGTATTCAATAGTATTAACCATTGTTGTTCTGTACGTGTTTCATTTAAATAAATCGGTTGGTATATAAAATTCAACAATAACCAATAGATGATATTACAGCTCGCCTCCATCAAAACAGTTCAGGACGTTTGAGAATCACTACTGCAAGTTAAGAGTACTTTTGTAACAGTGCATCTCTCCAGGCAGCCAATCTTTTCCAAGTCATTAATGATGCAAAGAGAAAAATATAAATTCGACCAGGGTTTGTTAGCAATGTATAAGTAGTGAAATAGCTTTGGGTTCTCTAGAGACAAGATGTCAATGAATGTCAACTACGGGCGATGATTTTCTAAATTCAAGAGTGCAGAAACTCCCGATCAAGGCGAAGCCGAGTTTTATTGCCAGTATAGTGTTGACGGTGCAGCTCTCAACGCGATAATTTAGTATAGGATATACATCAGTTAGCTCTCTGGTCTGACGACTCGCTAGTCTGAAGACTCGCTATTACAAATAAATTATCCATAAGGTAAAATGTTACCTTAAAAAGGGCTCGCTAAGCCGAAAAAACAGCTTAGTCCGATTATTAAAACAGGCTCACCAGTCCAATTCTTAAACGGCTCGCTTGCCCGAATTGTAAAACAGGATCACTAGTCCAATTTTAAAAACAACTTGCGAGTCCGAATTTTAAAACAGCTTAAAAGTTTGAATTTTGAAAAAAGGGTAATTGAAATATGCACAGAATTGTCTCAAGATGTTTTTTGAATTTAAACTAGCGATCCTTTTTATTATTTCCGTCAAGCGTGCTGTTCCGGGTGCTGTTTCTAAGATTATCGAACCCGCTAGTCAAAAGGTTCGCCAGTGAGAAGGTTCGCTAGTCTGAAAATAAAAACGGTACGTTAATTCTAAGATGCGTTAGTCCAAAAATGAAAAAGGTTTCACTAGTCAGAAAATGAAATAAGGTTCACTATTCCGAAAATGAAATAAGGTTTGCCAGATTGGCGAACAGCGGAATGTTACCGTTTTCGGTTTTCAAAATTCGGCATAGCGAATTTTAAATAGGGAGCCTTTTAAAACTTTCGATCTTGACACATAATTTAAACCGATGCATATGAGTCTACAAGAACGACATTGTTGTTATTCTAAATATTTTCTATGAAATCGCTCAAATTTGCTATACTCCTTTCATTTAACAAGAAAATATATCGTTGTTATGTTCCATTTATGTCTTTTGTTGGATTCCAAGCTTTTTAAAATGTCAATTATGGTGTCACTTTTACCATGTTTCTCTAAGACCCTTGAAAGGCTAGATTTTTAAAAAATAGTATTATTATTTTTAAAAGATTGGAATAGCATTTAAATTCAAGTTGTGATTTACAAGGGTTAGAAATCTTTTCGGAAATGTAAAAAGTAAAAAAAGGAACAGTTCCATCTGCACCGGTTGCAATGCTTCAAATGCAACTTGATATTGAATTTGAAATATCCGATTTACTTGTTTTTGATGTTATCGAAGTCATGATAGTAAAAACGATAGATCAACAGCTCAAGGTATATAAAGGAACACGCACATAAGCGGCTTGAAGGCAGAGAGTAAATAGAAATGGCACGGTTGGCTTTTGATGTCTCTTATCTGGAAGAGAAAATCTGATCGACAACAGTACATTTTCAAAACAGACAGTCACACGGGAGATAAGGTTACAGAACCAAAACAAATTGCAGTCTCATTCAATGATTTTTTTGTGTGAGTATTGGCCCACAACGTGCTTCAAAAATCAGTCACAAAGGTAAACATTACTTTTTAATATCCTAAAACCCCAAAGGAAAGTGTATTTTCATGAAACCCATTGTAGAAGTTTTAAAAATAATAAGCAAATTTGATCAAAACAAAAGTCCAGGTTATGACGATATTGGTAATATCATTACCAAAAAGGTTGCAACTGTATTCTGCGAGCCATTAATTAACATCTGTAATTTCTCCCTTTCAACTGGCATTGTTCCAGATCAATTGAAAATTGTAAAAGTTATACAAATTTACAAGAAAGAAGATCCGGAATTATTTTCAAATTACCGTTCTGTTTTAGTCTTGCCATGTTTTTCCAAAGTATTAGAAAGACTGGTTTTTAATAGATGTTTAGAATTTATTGATAAAAATAATATCTGAAATGGTTAACAGATTGGAGTTCATAGAATAAGTGGATAAAATAACTAATGCAGTTGAAAAAATGACACAACAATCGGTATATTCCTGGATCTGTGACACTCTAAATCATGAAATATTATTACACAAATTAAAACACTATGTCGGAATTCAGAGGTATTGCACTAACATGGTTTATAAACTACCTAGAAAACAGCAAACAGTTTGTAAGATATGACATGCACAACTCTGATCCAAAACATATCCGTTGTGGTGTTCCTCAAGGATCGATTCTAGGACCCCTTTTATTTATATTATATGTTAATAATATTGTAAACACGACTTCCATGCTTGAACGTATTCTATTTGAAGATGATACAACACTTTTGTTTTCAGATCCGGATATTACTTCCAAAGTTAAGTTAATTAATAACGAACTTGCTGAAATACGCAATTGGTTTAAAGCAAATAAGTTGTCAATCAACGTAAGTAAAACGAATTATATAGTGTTAGGCAGTAATTTCAATACATCAAAATATTCATATAATAATACAAACAGCGACCATGAAAAAAAATATTTGAATATTACCCTCGATGGTGTATCATTACATAGAGTGAGTTCAACCAAGTTTTTAGGTGTTGTTATAGATGAAAATTTAACCTGGAAATCTCATATTGATGCAATATCGATAACTATTGCACGAAATGCCGGAATGATAAATAAATTGAAACATTTTGTTCCTGAAAATAAATTGTATTCCTTATATTGTACACTGATAATGCCCTATATAAATTATGGTGTTCTATTATGGGGAACACATACAAAACATACTTAGATAAAATTGGGCAATCAGAACAGTCATACTGGACCTCTTTTCTTAAAATATAATTTACTCAATGTGCATGATTCATATACAGTAATTTAAATCTTGGTATATTTATGTATAAACATCATAACAATTTACTCCCAAAAATATTTTCAACGTATTTTACTTAACATGCGCAAAAACACAACTACTCTACAAGAAATGCCAAGGATTATTATAGCATTAACTTAACGAAAAAGTTTTTTTCAAAAGTCTGAACCTGTTTTTTGGGAATTCTTTGAATATCAATATCAAACAATGTAAAAATGTAAAACTCTTAAAAAACAATTAAAATTAAATCTGTTTTGCAAATATAATTAATATTGGGGGCAAGTCTTATCTATAGTGTTTTTGTTAGTGTTGTTTTTACCTTTTTTGTCTCTTTTATTTGCTTATGAATGTACAACGTATTTTGTATTATAAAATTAAAGTGGAGGAGAGCTTATTTTAAAGTAGTGGTGCATTCAAAGATGGATTTTTGTAGAAATGTCACGAGAGTCAAATCGGAATGCCTGTGTTAATTAGACGTAGCTGAGTATTATTGCCACTAGTTTAGATGTAACAGTAGCTCAACGCTAAAATGTAGTAGTACTATATAAAACAAATAATAAAACGGGTCCGCTCTCCGGGCCGACGAATCGCTAATTCGTTAAATGGCAAAAAAAAAAATTACCTTTAAAAAGACTCGCTATTCCAAAAATTTACAATTTATAAAAAAAAAGCTTCCCAGTCCAAATTACCAAGCTTGATAGTCCGAATTTTGAAGGGAAAAAAGGTAATTGAAATTATAAGGACCGCCTTAAAGCTCGCCCGGCGGTCCATAACAATGGCAACCGCCGGTTGAGTTTGAAGCGATCAAATATGCATATAATTTCCTCTATTTGAACTAGCGAGCTGTTTTAATATTTGAACTAGAAAGTACTTTATTAACATTCAAACTAACGAGCTGTTTTAAAAATTCCAACTAGCGAACCTTTTTATAAATTTGGACTAGCAAGCTGTTTCAAAATTCCTAGTAGTGAGGTAGGCACAAGTAAATTACCGGAAAGTCATAAACAAGTGGCGAACTAGTTGTTGCATTGTCATTTGTATTAAGCGGAATATTAATCAAATTGTTTTTATTTCTGCCTTATATGCACTCAGAAACATTGTGGTTTTTTCCAATATTTGAAATACGAACATTAATTTTCTTCCTATGTTGATTCCAATGTTTTCCTTTAGTAAAGAAACGTCTCTCTTAATGGTATCATTTTGTACCATTAAAAATCTATTTCCATTTGTGATTTTATATTTTTCATAAAAACATGAAACTTGAACATCGTCAAACTCGGTATAAAATGCTTTCCATTGCAGACAAACGGACCTTTAGATTCGAAAAGACCATGTGAAACACTTATACAACATCTGATGCACTTTTGATGTATCAATAATTGAAACTTGATCGCTGTTCTATTTTGTTGCATTATATGGTTTGCTTTAGCTCTAGCCTAGAGAGAATCTAAGCAGGCGTTTAATTTATATTCTATTTTATTTGAAACACTTTACATAACAGACGATATAGGAAATAAATGTGAAAAAATTCAATTGCAACATCAATCAAGTTAGTAATAAATAACTTATTTATATCGATCAAACTGCTTACCTACAACATAAGTAGCCACTGTTTACATGATTTGCGATCTCAAATCTATAACATTTAAAAAAAAAAACAATTGGAACAACATGTAAAATTCTAGTGGTGATTTATAAGGGTTAGAAATCTTTTCGGAAATGTATAAAGAAAAAAATGAAAAACCCCTTTACCCTGGCGCCAGTCCATCAGATGCAATTTGATACTGAATTTGACTTTTGTTTGTTCTTGATGTTATTGATGTGATAGATAGTGATAATAAAACAACAGGTACAAGGAAACGTAGATTAGAGGCTTGAAGGCAGAGAGTAAATAGAATTGGCCTCGGTTGTTTTTTGATGTCGTGGTGAATTTCCAACATCATCCGTCATTGTATAGCATAAGAATGTGGAACTACTCAATCAAAGGTGTCGTTATGTAATGTAGTTATACAAAGAAGACTAAAAATCAAATGCTAATTCTACATTTCTTTTGAATGACCAACCTACTTAGCAAAATTTCATAACCCTACTCTGCAAAGTTGTTAAAGTTGTAACATTGAATTTAAATGTGGTAGAGGATATTAGTGATATAGCTACATTAACCCTTGTTTAGTTTAGAAGTGTGTTGTTATCCATTGCATAGCAACACAGGAAACTTCATTCCTCAGTTGAAGAGCTGATTTGCAAACGGCTTAGAGACTTTTTTTTTCAAAAAAGAGTTGTCCTGCAAAACGGTTTATATCCATTTTAAACAAAAATGACATATTCGTAAAGAATTACTTAAATCATTATTAGGAATTTTTCAACACATTTTGACGTCCTAGCAGCTTTTTTTTTTTGCCCTTTTCTCAAAAGTGCAAAATGGATGTAACCCGTTCTGCAAGTCAACTCTTCATTTAACGTTAACAAAACACAATAAATTTGAATAAACATTAGAAAGATACATCCGTCAGATAATATAAACACAGCGTCGGTGTACAAAGTGATTGCAGACATTGGTATACGCGAATGTACTATTATCTATCGATCAATTCTAGTTTGAAAAAAAGTTGTAGATAAATAGGCTTTAAGGTTACATTGACCTCCATTAACGTTGGTATAAGATCATTAGTTAAGAACTGGTCCACAGAGTAACAGAGATGACACTGAACATGGCCCCAATTATGTGGACAAAAACGAGGTCACACAATGAAAAATGCTGCACACCTTGTACCCGATTAAGTGTAACACACATCAAGGACGATGTCACAATTTATCGATATTTGAGCAGGATTATTCTCGTTAATTGGAGCCACTGATCATGTGACCTGTGAAGAAACGTTAACCAGCGACTATTGAGAAATAATAATCAAATGAGCTTTGAATTATATGGTGATAAACAGTCAGGGGCCTGACTAGTCCTACAAATGTGGGGAAGTTGCCCGGGGGAGTTGTAGCATACAATGCTTTCTGTGTAGTTTAATAAAGAAGAATAAGCATATCTTTGTCATTACCCCTTCCTTAGAATGTTACATAAAACGTATGTATGCTTAACAAAGTAAAATGACAATTTTTTTCGTCATAAAAACTAATTATGATTTTAAAAATTGTTGACATCTGATGTCATTTCAGCGAAGGTAAGTAAGTGTGTAAAGACATATGCAATAGCCCTTGTTCACAGGGATTTAATGGTATTGAAAGTTTTGAATGACATACATATTTCTATAATTGAAGAACTCTCACCTCATAATAATATATTGCGTTTGTCTCTTTATCTAAAATTTACTTTGATGGAAACAGACAATTTGAGGGTAGCAAAATCCACCAAGGAAAATATTTATCAAATAGATGTCAAAAAACACTGCATTAATAATATGAAAGGCTTTGTTTGGGAAAGTCGAGAATAAAACTGTGAGTTTTCGAATATAACTACATACTATGAATAACTCTGGTTAAAAAATACATTAGGGCATTCCAGTATTTACCACTGTTATTTTGATCCTGTATGTGTTTTACATAAATCGGTTAGTAGAATTCAACAATAGCCAATGGGCGTTTCCAAAGTAACGTTTGTGCCCAAAAAAAGTGACAAATTTAACTTTCAGATGGTTTCACCACCTAGCATTGACATTCTATCCACACGATTGTTGTTAATAATAGTGGTCACTGGTGGGACCAAGATATGTATAAAAATTAAATTAATTGCCAAAATTCTGAATAAAGTTCATGTAACGTTCGCTAACGCCTGTGACATCGCACGGATATTGTTTTTGCTCTAAACGACTTAAAAGTAAACTTAAAAGTACTAATCAGACATGTTAGCGAATTTTGTATTGCGCTTTACACAGATGATGGGTAACATATTTACAAATAATATTATTAAGTTGTAGGAAAGTATATCGTCAGAATTTGTTTTAATGCATTGTTTTGTGTGGTAACCTTTGTGACATTTTTTTATTAAAACATGTGCTCATTCATGCACAGATAGAAAAACGGATAGAAAAACACAATTTCTGTTTGGGAAATACTTTTCATGTACCAAGTAACAAACGTCAGAAAGTATGTAAACGTTGCATTTTATAGTCCATGAATTGACCTTCAAGATACCTTTTGTTTCATTTAAATCTGTAATGTACATGAAGTTTTGTTTTATCAAATATTTGGTAAGATTTTTGTCTGGTCTAATTTCATGATTTTTGCTCATAAAGTAGGGATGTTTCTGAATGGAATAAACACGGGCAGGCAACTTGGAAAATTTATCATATGGGCATTTTCACGAAAAAGTGGACATGAGAAAAATATATAAAAAAGGATGTAACTATTCAATGAAAAATGTTTCCACCATATATTTGGTATCAAACGAAAGCTATTTTGAAGCTCTTTAAAATGAACTTAATTCTGAAAAGACTGAACAAAGATGTCTATGAAATTTCTTTAAAAAACCTGATTTTTGGTCAAATTTCTTGATTTTCAGAATGAAAAGTAGTAAATTTAATTTAATTTTTTCAACCCATTCTTGGTTGTTTACTTGGGTGTTATTGTTCCAATTGGCTTAAATAAGGATCAAACTTACACATGAGGTTGTATTTTTTGTTAATCCTGACCAGGCTTTACGGTTCAGTGCACCCAATAATCAGCGGACAAATTGTCCTTCCGTTACCGTCCTTCCGTGACCATGATCCCTTCGCATTTCGCATTGTTAAAACATAACCGTAGGGAATATTTTGATGTGGAATGTGGCAAACTATTGCAGAAACACCAAGCAATGCATTCAGTAAGTTTGAAATAAAATTTCTTCAAAACGTTCATAAAATTGTACTAATGGTGAAAAACCTTGTCCGTTTTGCTGCCCTTCCGTGACCGACCTCATTAAGGTGTTTGGTCTATGGGAGATCCGCTAAAGCAATTTTTGTATAAATCGGCATGAATGATATTTTATCGATGTAGAACCGATTTTTAAAATAAAAATTGGGGGGTACGGGACTTGTTTTTGCATGAGAGTCTGTTTAAAAACACCATTTTTGGAGGTTTTGGGGGACAAATTAGTACAGGGGTCTATGGGAAATGTGGCAAAAGTGAAATTATTTAGTGTTGATTCAAAAAATCTGCTCGAGTAATTTTGTTAATTTTTTTATAAAAGTTGCGCACAAGCATGTTCTTTCAAATAAAAAATAAAAATTGGGGGTCACGGACCTAATTTTCCAGAAAAAAACTAAAATATGGCCATTTTTAGCTTCAAACACTACTCAGAGAATATGCGCATGCGTATTGCGGGACTTACCAACTCGGAAACTGGCGCGTACAGGTACGCGTGAACGACGCGTAGACCAAACATCTTAATATGCATATTACCGATTAAAATGAAACAAATGTTATATCGAAGTCTGCTCCGTGGACTATAAAATAACAACTTTACACATTTTCTGACTATCCGGTAAAGCCAAGAAATTTGAACGCAAAGATTGTAATTTTTTCTGGGACACACTGTACGGTATTGTAAGCGTAAATCCAGTTAGAACACGTCCAACGTTTATCGTAGTACGTTTGGACGAGGAAACAGTTGCAATGATTATATTTGTGACCAGAATCAGCTCATTAGCTCAGAGGTTGACCTAGTCAACGAATTATACCCGAGGGGATTAATCATGAAATTTCAATTTGTAATAGCTACAGGATATTACATGCAATCATTTAGAAAGTTTTCAGAACTTTAATTCCATTTGGCTTTGGCGAAACACTTATATAAATTATACTATGATAGTAGCTAATTTTCAGCTGCTAATTAGACATTGATTCAGTCATCATTCTTATAAGCCTATATAACCCACCTAGGGTCAATGTAGGCAAAGAATTACTGAAAGTCTTTGATGTAGGTAAATCATAAAAGGGGATATATCTAACAATCAGCCAGTTTATTCTAGGATTATTATTAAAACTACATGTTGTTTTTGACCAAGACGTTTTTATATGCAAGTGACATGCCCGGGTGATATGGCGAGATCACCTTGATTACGTATACATTTGTAAAACGAGAATATACATTAAAGACAATACTTTGTATGTATGCCAAAAATTGTGATAGTCTGCCATGTGTAAAATCTAACAGTTATCGAGTTCAATTCTCTGGTTAACGTTTTTGTTAACAAATTGTTGGTTCGGAACAAAAAAAAAGCAGGCTTTTAGTTGGAGTTTTAGTTAACAAATTCTACTTAACTGATTTGTTAGGGGAGCAATTGAAAAATTAGCATTTAAATGCAACTTCGTATTATTACAAAAATTAGTCACCATTGACAAGATATAATCAATGGTAATCCGTCGTAATTATTTGTCGAAAATAATGATACTAATCAATAGTATACCAAGGTGTTAAGCGGCATTGCATGCCTCGATACTCATGATGTGATTTCAATCATCGACTCGCTATTTCAGTATTAATGTAATCACAAAGACTTGCACAAAGTATTTTGCACTTCAGAAAGAACTTTAAACACCCATTCAAATAATATTTCACGTGGTTGATATTTTCAACCAAGTTACAAATTTGTTAACGACTAGACTTTTTTCTTTGTGTGAACGAAATGTGCCGTTAAATTGCACTTCTGTGAACATTTTCTCTCGTAAAATGACAGCGTTTCTATTGTTCTCCTTTAGCCGATTACAAAAACTGAATATCACTGTCGGTAGCATCACAAATTGTAAATCGTTTGTAATGGATTTACAAAATTGTCAGTTCGCTACGTACAAATCTTTTGTTAATATGAATAGACTTCACAGTAGGATTACATGGACTGTTAGACGCAATGAAAAGGAATTACAATTTACACATAATGCTAATTTAACAAAAATGAGAAACAATATTAACTCGAGTGTACTTGACCATTTGGTTGCTCGGACAACTCGTGGTATTTATATTATATTATAAAGGTCCAACAACATTAGCTCTGACTAATCCATCTATTTTCCACTGGCCATAATGAGCAGCTGAATCTTCTAGCCAAGCTACAAGCCAATTATCTGTGCACTGTGGCGCAACTTCGCTGCTTAGTTACTAAATTTATTTGGTCACGACATTTATATTGGTCAGATGAATTGCTAGACAGAGAGGACATAGGTCAGTGAAAAGGGATACAGGGGGATTGGTCCGTGGTAAGGGTTAGAACTTAGTAGAGGGATCTGGGCCAGATCTAACCAAAATTGATGGGTCAGCTGGATCATCCTAATACAATTAAAATTCTTGTTGTCCTTTGTGACATATATCAACCAAACAGACCGTTAAAGCCTTTTTGCTACATGTATAAAAGTTGAAAAACCTTGAGGAAGATTTATTTATTACATCTGTATTTTCTGCATGGTCAAATAATTTACTATGCTTGCTTGTTCATCATGTTCATGAGCACAACATAAATCCTATTCATCTTCTTATTTCTGATTTGCTGCACAGTAAATTTCTCAAACAATAATTATGAAGGAGAGTTGTCCTAGAGTTAGTTCCTAATGACATTCCAGCATCTCCTTGTTGAAAAGGGACCGTCCCTTTATCATTTCCCCGTGGGCAAGTCATCTGAAGAACTTGTAATCATGCGCGTGAATCGATTATCTAAAAATACCCTAAGCTAGGATTCCTGATATTTGTCACAGATACCCTTAAAAGGATTTTGGTGTTAAAAAGTACAATAAGCACGGACACTGATATGAAATATATAATAATTAGACAATGATGGACATAAAACACCCTAAGCAAGGACAAGGGAAAACAAACACATAATGTTTTGACCAATAACTGATGAAATATAATACAAATGCGGGCATTAAATGAAATGGGAAGTTGTTCTAAATAAACCATAGGAGAGGATTGCCTATGAATATACATTAGTCTAAAATCATAAAAATGCCTCTTTTGATACCCTAAACATGCTAAACGAGGATCCTAGTTTTACTTGTCAAAACTAAAATCCTTGTTTTCATTAACGCGGATGGTTATAAGATTAAATCTGAGTGGCAACCGCGGGAATCATTTTGACTGTTTGTGCAAAAAAAAAAAATCCAGTCATCATTCAGCTCGCTGAAATGTCGCTTATTTTATTTTTTCTTATTCATGGAAAAAGATCGTTTTCGACATGTGTGTGAATATTCATGAGTTCGGATGTCCTAGTTTAAAAAGCCTGTAATCTCAAACCAAGGTTATACTTAGAAGCATAAATATTATGAAAACATATAGAATTTTTTTAAAGAATGATTTTTTTGGAAATATAAGTGTCTTTTCGTGTGATTTTGCAAGTGTTTATTTTCATTGAGTGAGGTCAAATTTGATGTTTGCGTTTTGCCTAAAATCTACGGTTCTGGACTTAATGTATTTTAGCTACTGCTTGAAATGAAAACTTAAACATTTGTCTATAAATTCACGAGAAATCTTTGCCCTAATTATTGGTAAAACAAGCAGCAGGTAAGACCTTTTGGGTCTTGGTCCAATAAGATCAAATAACATTTCGGATTTCGGCTCTACCGGAAGTGAGAGCCTAATTTCATATGTTTGTGATACAGGGTTTAATTATATGTTACCGATCAGCTTGACTCAATGGGCTGGTTGGGAATACCATTAACCATGAGATTGCTGGTTCGAGTCCGAGTGCGGTCGTGTTTCTTTTTCTTTTCTTTTTTTTAATTACAATAAATTATTTCTTTTCCTTCATTTTTAGATTGAATTTTCTTAAATAATTTACTTTTATCAAATAAATTCTTACTGTATTTATAGACAATT
>JXSR01S003691.1:35797-47921 GCA_000969725.1 Ophiothrix spiculata
ATAGTAAAAATGGCACAATTGTGATTATCAACTCTTCATTTAATTTAACATATCACGATATTTAAATAAGCAAATTTAACAAATTAAACGACATTTAAAACCTTAAAGGTTTCCCCTTACAATGATGTACCATTATATTACTATAGATTTTTTTTGGTTTCGCCACAGAGGGTGCTCTTTAACTTGCATACTTTTTATAGGGACACACTGTAAAGTGGATACTGGTAATGACTGGCTCTAGGTGTTGCCTGTAAGTTTTTGCAGTCCCAAACAGGTACTGCCAAATTTACTTGGTGAAAGTCTTATTGATTACCATGTTTTTGTTTTGTTTTGTTTTATTTTCTTTTTGTTTTATTTTTTGTCGGCTTTGACAACAAAGGACGACAGGGTGACCTTGAACATGCAATAATCGAAATAGAAATGCGGCTCAAGTTAGATGACCACTCGATCGCATTTTGCATATCACCACATGCAATATCTTCTGCCTTATTAAAAAGGTGTTACCAAATTCACCATAACTTTCTTACATAGTAATAATCTTGGTTGTTACCATGGTAGCACTGGGCCAATAAATACGTTTTACATGATTATTTTAGGCGAAAAATAGTTTATGCGAGTTTTTATACTTTCCAGTTGGCTTACCTCTCAACAACAGTCGGAATGTTTTGTTGAATCTGCCGTTAACAAGTGAAGATTTTATAGTTATGGTTCTTGTTGTATGCAGATCTGTTGGTTGTTGGGTTGAGGTACTGGAGTGCGACTTGAGCCATCGGCTTTTGAAACTTCCTAAAGGGCAACCGCCGCATCTTAACCAAACACAGAAATGAAACCTTATGTAAAACTACATGTTCCAATGCACTCAAAGGTTATACAAAATACCGTAAATACATGGAAGTTGAATTTTAACCTTTAAAACTGAAGAAACAACAAGACTTAAAGGAGCCCTGTATCGTGTTTTGGTGAAAATGTGTTAATTAAATAATGGTAAACATAAAATTACTGACAGAGTAAAGTATAAGCAAGTGGAAAATACAAAATAGCTTATAAAATCTTAACTGAAATTTGAAATTGAAACATATAAGGTGGTGATCTGCCATAAGACAGTGAAACTAAAACTTGAAAAATCGGACTATGTACCTTTAACTGACAAACAACAACATTAGAATTACTCTCCCAGACACTGTACACATTGAACTCAACAAAGACAAGCTGTCAACAATTATGGAAGCATTACTTATGGAAGGAATTGGGCTGCAGGTTTAGTCATGACTCACGGAGGAGATTGATGTTGGAGTTCTTTATACCCGTGGTTATTTTCATCAATTTTTAACGCTTGATTTTAACTTTAGAAACCTATAATAGGCAAGTTTTCAATTTCTATGAAATAAATGTAAAGCAGATATTTATTTGAAACTTTGCGTATGTTCATCAATGAAACTGAAGCACATAACCTATAAATAAAAACCGCACAGTGTATTTCCTTCTACCCTGGGCGACGAATATATTGAACACCCCTCGAACACTGCGGTATTTTTTTTTTTTTTATTATTGTTGGTTAATATTATTCACAACATAAAACATGTTCATATAGGTTATCCGACATGTGCTTTGAGCATGCGTCACTGTGTTTTATCATGCTTATAATGTGCAAACCATATTGATAAGAAAGATAAACTTGTCTTATTATTAAATTCTATTCAATTGCTATTATCTTATTAATTTGAGTAAGATCTGTTCCTTTTAAAAAATGACAATTAAGGCTACTGTTCTTTGAAAGTATCGTTGCGGGGTTATTTCATGTTCACTGCAATATTTTACCCACTCATACATGATACCCAAACAGTATTTGGTACACATAGAGCCTATAGATTATACATTAGCCTTGACCATGTTGACAATTGATTTCACTCACTCCAAGTTTAAAAATGGTGATAAGAATATTTTTAAAATCGTTTATATTTAAAATTTTAAAATTGTCATAAAACGCTCCATTTTCTTGTAGTAATCATCCTATCTTATTCAAATTTCAAATCCTTACCGTCGAGATACGTATTGTGGTATTGCAAATGCTAATTTAGATTTCTAATGTTAGCAACATCATCTTTTTGTAAAAGCGCCCGACCATAAAATTTAGTGTTAAAAATGCTGTATCCACAAACAAAACTTTTGATGAGTCACTTGACCCATTCAGATGCGTTTTCCATGAGTCATATGCAATATTACCAAAAACTGAATCAAACGAGTCACTAAAGACCTAAATAAAATCTGAACAATGAGTCAAATTACTTATGAGCGCACATGACTCATTTTCACAAGACGTTAATTGACTCAGAAGAGGCCAAAGCTGAGTCAAGGTCAACTTTTGAGACATTTGATCATTCAAGCTGAGTCTTCTTCCAATGCCATATTGACTCACTTGTTGGAGAATATTGAGTCAATAACGACTTTTGACTCATTTACATAAATTACTGAGTCAAATACGAAATTTGAAAACGAGGCTGTGGGTCGGCCATTTTCTTGAACATGCATGGTCGGTGACGAAAGCGTTTGTTAGTGGTTGATGACACAAAATTGTCTTTTCTGTGAGCATTTTTTTGGCATTTAACAATGTCAGAAGTAATATGTGGAACTTCTCAAGCTACAAGTACAAATTACTGCATTAAGCTTAATATTGGACCATTTAGTCCATTGTTGTTTTACTGCAGTAAGCTTAGCCTAAGCTTAACCTCTTGGACTCGGAATTAGTGTCTTCTATATTGATGATGGGCAATATTGTGTCTACAGTCACCAACACCTTTCGGATATCATCCTCCTTTCACTTATCGGACAAATTTTTCACTAAACCTGACAAAAGGCAAATTAATTTAAACGAGTCATTTTGACTCATCAAATCTGAAAATGAGTCGGCTGACTCATCAGCGTGAGTCTCCAGATTGTCCGTTAGATGAAACATTTTGTGAGTTTAATGAGTCATGTAAGTGAGTCATTTCTCCAATGACTCATTTATTTGGGTCATTTGACTCATTTTTATGACTCGTTTAGTTCACGAAACGTTTCATCTGACGGACAAACTGGAGACATATTTTAGTGCATCACAGTGACTCATCAAAATTTGTGTGTGCAGGGAGTACTTTTATGTTGCCATTGCTGTTGATAGCATTAGATGTCTAGCAATGATCTGAAGGATTATCTGAAGTGCGTAATAATTTTTGAGATTACGAAAAGAAAGTGTCATCTTGTAAGAAGAAAACTGTTGACGCCATTTTGAACATTTTTCTTAAAAGGAAATCAATAGTCAAAACGATAATATAATTTTCTCTATTTCGTTGTGATAGTCTGCCCCCGTCTGCCAAGTATAAGTATGCAAAATCTAGCGGTGAACATGACATTCCAGCATCTCGTTGTTGAAAAAGGACCTTAGTATAAAACCTTGAGGCTGGACGAACATCCCACATATTTATGACACCATATCCCCAGGAATAATACCTATCTCAGGTTATTTTATTCCGTTGATATTCACACGCATACACGAGCTACATTATATTTATAGGTTAGTTTTTTCATGCTCATATATTTTCAATCATAAAGAGCTATATTCATATTATGTCATTTGCGGTCACTGACATGATATGACAGATAAACGTCAAGTAATTTACGTCACAAGTGATATGCCTGTTGACAATGACATCCATCCATTTTTAAACATAAAGGTATATGGATGGTAAGCGTATGTTTATGTTACCCATACTAAAACATTAGAGGTATGATGTGCAATTATGCATACAGTATGTTATATAGAGTATTACTATTACCATACTCGGCATGGCCCCGGGGGGAGGGCGTGGGGGCACTAAAATATGAAAGTGACGTACGTACCTGCTCCTACCGGCTTTCGAAATGTAGGGGCAATAGGTGAGAAATACATTGAAAAATATGGGGTCATTCGGTGTAGAGGGTAAACAAAATGGGTCATTTTGAGCAATTTTTCGGCAAAAGCGAAAAACAGGGTCATTCGGTGTCAGTTTTTTAATAAAAGAAGCCTAATTTTGACATTTCTGAAATCGCCGATCTTTAAAATGTTCGCAAAATTTTCGAAAAATCGACAAATTAAGCGAAAAAAGGGGGTCATTTGGTGTAGGTTCACGAAAAATCAGGGCAATAGACCTTTTCAAAATTCATTCGGAAATCTCCGGAACATTGATCACATGGCAATTTTTTCAACCAATCACGTACAAGCTCATTAGTATGCACGATTTTGTCAACAAAAAAGTCCGAAAAATTACTCGCATTTCAGTGCAATAAAAGTGAAAAATAAATAGAACCAGACCCATACAATATTAGATACACTATTTCTGAACAACTTCTGGCCGATGGTACCAAAAGCTCACCGACATAAAGAGTAAAATTTCCATTTGAAATCGGCTGATCTGCGCTGATTAAGCTTAAGATTTGAAGTTGCATTCGGGCGATCAAACTGAAAGTGACTCTGTAGTGCTGACGCTAATTCCAAGTTCGAATTCGTACGCAACCAATTAACGAGAACGCGAACTTGACATTCTGGTTATTGTGTTGAAGAGTCACTTTTTCTTTCGGCAATTGCCGGAAAGTGTAAAATCAGCTTCAGAAATTTTCGGATAGTCGTGTTTTGAAAAGGTCTATGGATGAGAGTCACCATAAAAAAGGTTGACTTTTAAAATAATAGGGGGTCATTGAGTGACAGCTCAGTGAAAAGGAGGGGTCATTGGGTAAGAGCGGAGCAAAAAAAGGGAGTCTACCGACAGGAACATGACGCGTGCCAATACATACTTAAAGTGCTGAATTGCAGAATTTCAAAGAGCTTTTGGTAGATTCTTACAGTCCTTTATGATAAACCCGTGCATCATCCTGGGGAAAAGGATTGTTGAAATAACCTCGCTAAGTGGGCCAAAATTACAAAAATGTTACTTCTATACCCAAATATGGTCATACGATGTCAATATTTGGGCATAAAAGGACAAAATGCCCATATATGGTAATGTTTTATTAAACATGCTCAGATGTTGAAAATTGGTACTTATAAAGTATATCATAGCCTAATGAAGAATTGGAAAATACAAATTTGGAAGATGGAGGTTTTTAAGTTGAAATTTGAAGAGTTGCTCTGCAAAACGGCTTATACCCATGTTCAACAAAACATCAATAGCCAATTAATAATAAACTATTACATTTGATATAACATTATTGGTATGGATATGTTACACGAGAGTATTTTAAACGAAGCCCGTGAAACAAAGTAGCACTGCGTTTTGTATTTTGACAGTTGTTATGGATGTAGCTGGAGTTTACAGCAACTAGCGGTTAGCGATTAAGAGTGCGGGTAGAAAAAGGCTGCATATATGGTGGCATTTGGCAACTGCTTCACATATAGGTCACTGTTTTGCTCATGAAACTCTGAAGCAGTTGTCACGTACATTTAGAATCACCAGGGCCCATATTCATGAAACACCGCTAACTCTAGTTGGCTGCTAACCTATTGTATTCC
Source organism: Ophiothrix spiculata (assembly GCA_000969725.1). Taxonomy (NCBI): domain Eukaryota; kingdom Metazoa; phylum Echinodermata; class Ophiuroidea; order Amphilepidida; family Ophiotrichidae; genus Ophiothrix; species Ophiothrix spiculata. The sequence goes on from JXSR01S003691.1 coordinate 41,319, forward strand.
TGTCAAAATTTGACAGGTAGACAAAGAGTTAGCAGCCAACTAGAGTTAGCGGTGTTTCATGAATATGGGCCCAGGTATACACTGTATGGAGCGCGCAAAGAAGGTGCATTCGCGAAGCAAAGGAGACCAACGGCTGTACGTGACTTCTGAACCATTAAGCATTTAGAGTAAAGTTTCAAATATTTAATGTGAGTAAAATGGCTTACCTACATGTAGGTCTACCTGATGCGAAAGCTTTAAAATGTCTCCTTACAACACCGTTAAATCGCTATTTAAAAAAATAAACACGTCAGGGCGGGTTGGCGAAGCGTTTCTTTCCTCGCCTTTCACCACTACGGCCCGGGTTCGATTCCCGGTCGGACCTAGGTTGTACGTGAATTTGGTTGTCGATCTATACTCGTCCTCGCAGGTTTTTCTCCGAGCACTTCGGTTTCCTCCTGCATCTAAAATCGAAAACTCTTTCAAATTTTCTGTCTTTCTCATCACGGAGGCGTCCCTTAATATTAATGAATTTGCACTATTGGGATTAGCCTGGCATTAATAAATGTCTATATAATTTTATATAAGTTGTTGACAGAGGTTTGGAGAGGTTGAGAGAGGTTAAAATTAATAGGAAATGAGATTTATGAACACAGGTTAAGTACTCTAGGTTTTATATTATTAATCATATATCGCTTATGACTAGATTCAGTTTTTCTAAAATCGAAGAAAGTGGTGCCAGTGATTCCTGTATTAAAAGTTTGATAAATAAGAAAAAAGAAAAGATTTACTTGCATAATTTTTGTTTTGGTGGTACCCAAACGTACGAATAACGAACACTGTTTCGGTCATTGAAATACACGATTACTAAACCAGTGTACGTTATTCGTACGTTACTCGAACGTTTTGTGATGTGTGACAGGGCCTTGAAATGGATTCTATACGTTGATGTCTGACTGAGCCTAAGGGTAAGGATTAAGATGTCTTTGTGCTATGAACGTGTAGGAAGTGTCGTTATCCTTTCGTTTTTACAACTCTGTCTGTCTATTAAAAGGCATGCAGCTGTTACTTTGATAAATGATTGCAAATAGGATTCATTAATATTGTGGTGTTGATATGGTTTGCACATCATAATAACATAGTGACGTTTTTTCAATGCAACGATTAACACGAACATTTTATATGTCAACGCCCTTCAGTTTATTCTGATTCGATTCGCGTGTTTTTATTGAGGATATCCGAATTCACTTTTAAGATTAAGGCCTGCCGATGAAATTCCTATTAGTGAGGCTCTTATAAACGAAAAATTGTAATCTTGTTAAACAGATAATAAATCCTCCATTTTTGCATAAAAATTCCAGATGACATAATTAACTGGCCATTTTGAACACAAAATCGATATTTTTGTTTTAAAAAAATGGCCGCAAAAATACCATATTTTATATCAAAATGGCTTGAAAGCAGCTTGTACGACACTTTTTGTCAACATTTTTCATTTGGTAAGAATAGGGTCATGAATTAGGTCCTAGCCACATTTCAAATTCAAAAAGCTTATTTTCATTAAATTTGACCAACACAGCACTTAAAATACCTAACATCCTAAAATAATCAACAGATGTTAACATTTTAAGAGAGATACAACAAGATAATTTTCACCCTAATCATGTCTCTAATATCCTTCAAATTAAGAATAGCGCCAGTACTGAGATCCAAAATGGCCGCCAAAATACGATTTTATGCGCATAAAAAGATTGAAACCACTTTCATACAACATCAAAAGCACTAAATGATCAAAATGATAAAAATGGTTAAATGAGTAACAACAGACACATTTATTCCTAATTCAGATTTTTAACAGGTTAAAAATTCAAAATGGCACCATACTAAGATCTAAAATGGCTGACATGGGGATGTTTATACACAAAAGCAGGTTAAAGCGACTTTAAAACAGCACCAAAACACTACAGTGTGCAAAATAATCATTGAAGAACGATTATGATGAAAAATAGGGATAATTCTTCTAATTCTTCTAAAATAAGATAATGAACCTTTAAAAACCTATATTAAGATCCAAGATGGCAGCTAAAGTACATGATCATGTGCAAAAATGGGTTAAACGATTTTAAAATTATCAATACAAATGGCTGTGAGGATTATAATACCAATACATATTTCATTATATTATGGTGTTAATATGTTTCAAATTCAAAATAACGGCTGCAATGAGGTCCAAAATGGCTGCCAAATGAGAATTTTGACTCAAAAATAGGCTTAAATGAGTATGTGTAAAAAACCTGAAATATTTAAAACAATCAAGAAAAATGACTGTTTGGTTTACAAAACAAACATTTTTCTGTAACTATGCTATTAACATGGTTTTAATCAAAAATGGCACCCATAACAAGGCCCAAACGTACCACCAAAAATCCTAGGAAGAAACTTATTTGGCGGCCATTTTGAGCCATATTTTAGGTACCTTTTATAAATTGGAAGGTCTGTTGTGACCCCTTTGGCCATATTATGTTGATTATTTGAAAAAAATATAGTTTTAAGTGTTGTTTTAATGTCAACGTAACTGATTTAAAAATTTTACGTCATATTTTGCACAAGTTGATTTTTAAACATATATACAGTACATTATTTATACTAAAATGTTAACGTTGAAACCCTCCTACATATTTTAGAGTGATTGTGTTAAATAGCTTAAGGGAGGTCGGAGCCTCACGATTTCTGAATATTTATTTTAATCAAAACTAATGAAGTAAACTATATAAAAGTATACATTTTTAGAAAGGGAATTTTACAAGGAATCCATTTATAGCATCAGATTTTTGATTTAAGAATTCGCTTTTTCGAAACTCACCAAAAACGAGTTATTTTGCCAACATTTTTTTTTAAACAAGCCTAGGAAAAATATAATTCGACCAAATTGTTCAAAAAAATGTATAAGTCATCTATATCGATGGTTCTAGGGCATGTTTTCTCAATTTTTTGTTTAATCCCCTAGTTTTGAAAATGTTGGACCAAATAGGCTCAAAATTCATTTTTTCAAAAAATCCTGATTTTTTGGCCCTTTATGGCCAATTTTGTGAAAACTAAGAAGTTAATCAAAAATTTGAGAAAACTGTCCCTAGAACTATCGATTAAGATGATTTTTACCTATTTCGGAAGATTTTTGCAAAATAATACTTTTTCTAGGCTTGTTCAAAAAAATTTGGCAAAATAACTCGTTTTTGGTGAGTTTCTAAAAAGCGAGTTCTTAAAATTTGAATTGGATGCTAAAAATACATTTCTTGTAAAATTTTCTTTCTAAAAATGTATAAATCTATGTAGTTTACTTTATTAGTTTTTAAGTTATGATAAAAACAATTTTAAGGGATTGTGAGGCTCCGACCTCGTTTTTAATGTTGTTATAAAGTTGCTATTTTAAAGCTAAAAATGCCATTTTGAACCTCAGAATAGCCGCCATTTTGGTTTTGAAACATGTAAACAACCTAATTTAGGGAGAATTATTTCTCTTGCAACCCCACAGGCATTTTTCACATATAAGTATTATTTTGTGGTGTATACAGTGCTGTTTTCAAGTCGCTTTAACTAAAACTTGCTTATAAAAATTTTGGACACTATTTTGGATTTCAAACATTTCAAACCTTATTTGGGGACAAACGTTACTCTCGTGACTGTCAAACCAATTTTCAACCTATCATTTGGTATCTTCAACCCTTTTTTTTTGCGCATAAAAAACTTATTTTGGGCGCCATCTTGAATTTCATAGAGTATAACAAAATAATTAGGGTTAAATGATGTTGTTACAATTCTTAATGTTATAGTCTGTGGATTATTTATGATATTAGGTATTTTAAAAGCTGTTTTGGTTAATTTGAATGGAAATAAGCTATTTGGGTGGCAATTTTGAATCTGGGAGATACATTTTTACTTTTTTCAAAACAAATGTATTTGCTATAGATGCAGTAATAATTTTTAATATTGCGCTTTTCAAGTGGTTATTAAGCCATTATAATGAAATATTGTATTTTGGCGGCCATTTTTACTAAATAGCTGAAATGTTTTGGAGCCCGCTGTACCGTCAGCTGAATACGGAAGAAAAAAATTGAAGAATTGTCATCTGTGTAACGACTCTGACCATAAGGACCCTAACTATAAATGGCATTCTGTTGTCATTCAACACTTCAGTTATGCTCTTCACTTGTAGATAAAAATGTACCAAAACACAGAAAAAAATTGGAAAACTCCGATTGCTCATAACTTGTTGATGGAAAAAGTATCAAAAGTAAGTCGAATGTGAATGAATTAAGTAACCAACTGTAAGTAATTTAGGCGACTCATGTGGCAGGTGTTTTATCCACAGCAATGATTGCTTGTGGCAATTTTGCCAATTTAAAATGGGTCATTCTTTAGTCGGTAACACATCAAATGGCTGCAGCCCGGGGCTACAGGATACAGAATTGAAATTCAACTAGCAATTTGACAATAACACAATTGTTGCTGACAAAAAAGCACCTTTCGTAATAATAAAATTGATAAAAAATATATATTAAAAACAGAACTTTTGATATTGAACTATCATAATAAAACATTTAATTTATCAACAGATATCGGTGTTATATGGCGATTCACAAACCTCGTAATGTGTCTATACTTTACACATTTTATCTCACCCAGGACTCCACTTGTATGTGACAATCAAACAAGATTCAAGATTCCTTGAAAAGGATTATAGCGAGTACAATTTTACCATCTTTCGAAACATTCGCGTACTTTGGGTTAATGGCTCAACCGTACGTTACGAAATTGTTTCGCCCTGAGCACGGCCCTGAGAAACAACTTCCAAAACAAGGTAATACCAATGGTGGCCCGATATTAAAATTTTCATACTACTATAACTTAACCAACTTCACCGATAAATACAATAATCTGTGAGGGCACAATTTGTTTTTGTTGTGCGTGAATCTTTTTTTTTTTTATTTCAGATTCAATCTTTTCAATATATCGCTGATATTCCAACAACCCTTCAATAAAACTGTGCAATCACAAAGGCTCGCTAGAGGATGATGTCTCGACATTGTGATGTTGAACACTGATATTAGTTTGTGTTTGAATTCCAAAGTGTTAACCCCTCTGGTATGGTCGAATGTGTTTGAAATAGATTATTATTTGTCACCATTACTTAATTTGCATCAAATAAAAAAGAAAAAAAGCAACAAGTTTATGCTAGACTGAATAGCAATACCATTAACCATACACCATGTACACAGAAATGGAATATACAAAGTTTTGATGGAATAATTTCAAGGTCTAGGAAGTAAACAAATACTTAAAAAATACAATAACAAAAATAAAACAACCTATAGTATCATATGTGGTGTCATTTTAAAGCTTATAATGTCCTCTAAGACCTCAGGAAAAGAGATTTAGCATAACATGCATACCATGATAGTTATGATGATATATACTTGAGAAGGTGAAACCTCAAAATTGGAACTTGAAAATTAATTCGATCCGAAAGGGCTAATCTCGGAACAAACATGTTAAAAACTCTCAAAACGGTTTTCTACTTAAGATCTATTTTCATTATTACACCAATCAAACGTCGTCTGGATTGTTTTTAAAGAAATCATCAGGTTACTCCCCGGGTTAACGTAATATATGGATAGGCACATGATAACAAGGACCATCTCAATGCACATACGAACGATTAAAGACATAATTCTCTCGCGTAATTAACTCTCAAACCAGTTATATCATTTCCTGTGTTTTCTCGCTATGAAGTACCATTAGCCTCAGCACAAATAAAAGACTGATTTTGGGGAATTCGCTGATATGTGATTAGACCTAAAGGGTTGAACCACCATTTCTACGGGGTTTTTAGACTTTCATCGTGCTTTATTTAATTTAGGAATGGAATTTAAAACAAAGTTAAATTATCTCCCGCTTATTTGCTGAAATTCTCGTAATTTGTAAAGAATATTCTCAAATACTACATAAATTGTTTACTACTGCATAAAATATACGAATTGCACGCTCGATTTTCTAAATCTATGAAATTTTTCGTTTTCCGCGTCGTAAGAATATTATGCACTCGTTTCTCGATTTGATAAAAAAAAACTAAATCTAGTCATGGGCGATATAAAATTGGTGATATAAACCATAATGTTCTGAGCTTGTTCGCCAGTGTCTATCCATTGCATAAGAAAATAGCATTGCCTAAACTGATTTTTCTTTGAAAACTTCAGTAGACATTTGCTATATGTAATTCTGAAAAAAAAATGTATATATTTTAAGATAAATGATTGTGATCAATTGGGACCTTGAAGTATATAGTTACATAAGATCTTGAAAACTTTTATTATTAATCCTGTTCATTGACGCAGCCACAAGGAAGTTGTTCTGATTCATTAAGTATCAAGTTACATTTCTTCGTAGCAAATAATAATGCACACATCTCACCATCATTTTGTCTGGAAAATTGCTTCCGTTGTAGTCCATGAAAAATATTTAATTTTGCTGCATGACGTGGAAATATTGATTGCTATCAAAGGTATATATTCACAAAACATTTCTTTAACCCTAGTTATACGGAGCGATTTTCACAAACATATTATA
>JXSR01S003692.1:131887-143112 GCA_000969725.1 Ophiothrix spiculata
CCCCCCCCGTGCACTAACAAGATTCTTATACACCTTATGCACTTAAGTGTTAAATTCACAGCATTGTCCCAACACTCTTGGACTTGATATAATGCATATCGACATGCTCAGGGGTAAAATGTGAAATATATCAGGTCACCGTTTTTTCCAAATATGGTCATAGTTCTCTTAGTGGTATGATACATTAAACTGAATCAAATTAAATTACTGTACAAGCAGGCCTGTGTATACGTGGTTTATTTCACGCTACATTAATTTTCTCGCTTTTCACGCTCAATTTGCCTAGCGCAAAAAATAAATATGCTGCGAAAAGTGGTATGTATATACCGCCACACGTTAAAAAAAAATCACAAGCCCGAAAATAAATTGAAACAAAAAAATGAGACTTGCGCGAAAATATTGGCGTTTACAGTACTGCAGCAGGCATTGAATTTTAAGGTATGCAAATTTTGAGGTTTTTTTCTGATGACTGGGTAACAGTTTTTTGGTGCCAAATTATATGTTATCCATGTCATGTTCTAAATGACATAAAAGAGGTTAAAATCAATTTTTACATACTTCTGGGTACACAAACTTCCCAAAACCTTTTGAAAGCCCTTTTCACTTTTTTTCAAAACTGATAAAATTTGTTTTATATCAACCACATTGGTTGAAATTTGAGTTGTCACTATATATCTTTGGACCTGCTGGTTAGTTGCCACCTTTTTCTACGGGCCAAATAAACATTTATTGGACAATTTAAACAAATATCCATGGTAAAGGTTGCATTCACAAACAGTGGGGCCCTGTACTCTGAATTTGTATTTACATTATCCAATAAATTATTGTTTGGCCTAGAGAATTAATACAAATAAACATTTATTGGACAATTTAAACAAGAATCCATGGTAGAGGTTGCATTCACAAACAATGGAGCCCTGTACTATGGATTTGTGTTTACATTGTCCAATGAATTATTGTTTGGCCTCTAGCATTAATACTCTGCATCATCTCCCGCTGTGTTAGCATTTTCTATAGGCCAAATACACATTTATTGGACAATTTATACAAAAATCCATGGTAGAGGTTGCATTCACAAACAATGGGGCCCTGTACTCTGGATTTTTGTTTAAATCATCCAATAAATTATTGTTTGGCCTATAGCATTAATACTCCGCATCTTCTCCAGCTTGGTTAGCATTTATCCTCTGGTAGTTGAAGTCCACGGATTCTTCTCCGCCTCGTTTCTTCTTGAAGCAGTAACACGTGAGACAGCAGCCTGCGATGAAACCGATGAAGAACCCCATGAATACTAGGCCTGCGATGGTGCCCTTGGTCAGACCATGGTGCTGGTGAGGAAATAACAAAAAATGGAATGTCATGTTCATTAAATGTGATGACTCACCCCGAAAAGGGTGACTTTGTCTTTGCAACAGAACACTTTTCAAGAGATCATCGTGTCTATAGCCATTTCTGGTGAGGATATTGACACGATGATGATCGGGTCAATAACTATTTTGGGTGAGGCTATTGACCCAATGATAGCCTTTTCGCATTGTTTTTGCATCTTATTTAGCCGATTTCCAAAGTGTAAATAGACATTTTGTACCGTACATCTAAGGCTAAATAAAAAGAAAAGTTTGTCCCAAAAAATGGTGCGCATTTTGTAAATTGACTTTTTAACATTTTTTCAAGCAAAAAAAAAAAAAAAAAAGAACAAACAAAAATAGCTTTAAAACACCTTTAAAACACAAGATTCCAGTAAGTGCCCACGTAACCGGCCTCTGGTGTCAACCAGGCAGCTCGCCTATCGGCTCCAAGTTCACTTTCTCACACGCGATGATCGTGTCTATAGCCATTTCGGAAGAATTGACAGGTATGCACACTAATTCTCACACACCCAACCCCTATTCCTCTATTACTACACTTACCGATGGTGTCGGTGTAGGTTCTGGTGACGGGGTATAGAGTAGAGGGGCATCGACATAGTTGCAATCATCAAGAATGTAACAGCATCTGCTTACACGTTATCAATACCCTCACAAACCCCATACACTAATCCCTACACCTCTATTACTTATCGATGGTGTCGGAGTTGGTTCTGGTGAAGGCTTTGGAGAGGTATCAACATAGTTGCAATTATCAAGAGTGTGGCAGCATTTTTAAATTGTGTTATCAGTATCCTGAAACACTCAACAGACTAATCTTTGCACACCCAACACAACTCCTTGTAAGATAAGGGTGCGAGGTCTATTCTAAAGTTACTCCAACTTACCGATGGTGTCGGTGTTGGTTCTGGTGATGGCTTTTGAGGGGCATTGGCAGAGTTGCAATCACCAAGAATGTAACAGCATCTGGTTATGTTATCCGTGCCTCACACATCCCACACACTAATCCTTACACACCCAACCACACTCATCTACTATTAACTTACCGATGTAGTTGGTATTGGTTCGGGTGACGGCTTTGGAGGGGTATCAACATAGTTGCAAGTACCAAGAGTGCAGCAGAATCTGGTTATGTTATCAATGCCTCACACACCCCACACACTAATCCTTACACACCCAACCACTAGACTTGGTCAAGTCCTTCGGGTGTCCCTTTATCTTTAGGCCAATATCTTTGGCTTGGGATGGTAATCTTATTCTTTAAAATTTTTCCCCTTTTTTCATGTTTGTTTTAAATTTCTTTTCTTTTTTATTTTAGATTTAAATTTAAATTTTCATTTTATTTCTTTTTTAAATCTCAGTTTGTATAGTTTTTAATATCGAAGGTTAGATTCCATTTTCCATGGTTTATTTTTATAGGCCTACTTATTTTTCCATTTTCATCAACACCACAAAGATTCCCAAAATAAAACTGCATATTGCCCTTAAGAACAGCATAATGTAATATGTTCTTATATAGTACATCAAGGCTTGTCAAGTTTATCCATTTCCTAGGTCAAAGTCATTCCAAGTCCAACTACACAGTTCAATATTTCAAGGTCCTAACTAACTGTATCATAATTATTTATCCACTCCCAACCACCAATTCTGCTTCCCTGTATCTATATATCACCCAGCCAGCTAGTAGATTTGCACTTTCTGGAATACTATAATACAAGGGGAGAGGAAACTTTTTCATGGAATACTATAGTATACAACATGTACAAGGGGAGAGGAAGAAAACATGTTTAACATTAGGCCTATGGTTTTACCATCAAAAGCCTGCCATGGGCCTCAAACTGAGGCTACCCAACCACACTCATCTACTATTAACTTACCAATGGTGTTGGTATTGGTTCGGGTGACGGCTTTGGAGGGGTATCAACAAAGTTGCAAGTACAAAGAGTGCAGCAGAATTTGGTTATGTTATCCGTGTTCTCACACACCCCACACACTAATCCTTACACACCCAACCCCTTCCTCTACTTATTAACTTACCGATGGTGTTGGTGTAGGTTCTGGTGAAGGCTTTGGAGGGGCATCAACATAGTTGCAATTATCAAGAGTGTAGCAGCATCTGGTTATGTTATCCATGTCCTCAGACACCCCACACACTAATCCTTACACACCCAACCCTACTCCTCTACTTATTAACTTACCGATGGTGTCGGTGTAGGTTCTGGTGATGGCTTTGGAGGCGTATCGACATAGTTACAATTATCAAGGGTGCAGCAGCATTTGGTTGTGTTATCAGTATCATCCTAAAAAGGGAAAATATGAATCTCAGTTAGGGCACTACTCCTCCTTGGCTGTTGTAATTCCACACGGTCCTTGCACACTTTACACTCCCGGTCAAAAGAGTTTGCACACGCTTTAATATGGGAAAAAACATTATTATTTTATCAAATGACCAAGTCTCTGAAAAAAATTGTGTTTTTTATAGGTGCCTAATGTATCCAAAATAAATAATCTTTGTTTCCTCTGATATTTGATCTTCCCAAACCATAAAAATGGTAGATTTTCTGGACCATAAACAAATACAACACACAAATTTTTTGCTATGTACCTACGTAGTTTATTACTTCAGTGCTCGTTATCACCATGTAACCGTAACCAACATTTTCAGATCACAAGTTTTACAACAAATGTGAAGTTATGTATTTAAACTCTGTTTTTGATTGTGCTGAAGAAAGTATACAACATTTTTAGCACGCCATATTTGCAACTGCTGTAAATTCAATTCCTGTTGAGTTCTTTAGATCTACATATGTCAAATATAAATCCGAAAAATATGACGCAAATGATGAGCGGTTCTCGAGATATGGCTGGTTAAAGGTTTAGTGCGCAAACACTTATGACCGGGAGTGTACATTGTTATGCTAAAGATTGTGCCAAGCTCGCTACAGATATCCAAAGAAATCCAAATACCGTACATGAAAACAAAATAACACTGATATCAGCATTCAAAGAAGAGTACTCTAATGAAAACTAGAAAGTGCAAAATAGTGGTCAAAAAAAAATCATTTTGGACCAATTTTGGACCTATTTTTGGCAATATTTCAAAAAGTAAGTCAAAAATCAAAAATTTGAGAACTGCATTTCGAGACATGTGTTTCTAGATTCTAAAAAGCATAAGAGGCCCCTTTTTTTTCAAAATTTAGTTAGATACAAATATATTGGTCCAAGAACAAGGTTTTTTTGGACCTTGGTCCAAAATCATATATTTTGGTCCAAAACTGACCTAACCATCATCTTCTACATGAAAACCCACGTCTAGAAATGTATACTTTTATATGGATTTAATAATCAGTTGCTGACTTACAAAGCATAAAATATTTCAGAAAATGTGGGGTTAACTGTGCCCTTAAATCTACTTTTAATATTCTATTTTTGGAAATTTTCAAATATTCACAAAATGATCAAGGACAGGAATATGGCATGGCTGTGAAAAATCCTCCCTCGGCGGTTAAAACAAAGTGTACATTTAGTGCTAGATGTAACGTAACAATTTGTAGACAAGCAAAGTTTCTAAAAATATCACAAGTTTGCTTCTCTCCCATATGCCCTAAAACACTATACTATTTCAGCATTTATCTAATCAATACTGAATTTCTTGGTTCTTTGAGCGTTGATTCCTATCAGCATGTTCCTGCTATACTGGAATGTGACTGGGTGGAAGAAGTGACGTCAACAGCCCGTAGACGTAAATGAGGGTGCATTGCTCCAAAAATAAAAAGTGCACTATGTACATGGCTTAAGTTCATAATTACAAGACATGGCTGCCATGCAGAGGGACAAGAAACTACATACAGTTGAAAAAGTCCAACACAAGGCGTTAATAACAATATGAAAGAAATTTTTGTAATACTGTAACACCAAACAGAAAATATTCATGTTAAATTGCAAACCCATCTTCATGAATTTGAAGTTACCCAGCGTATCCTGCTGGGAGGACTATACACTGCTGCCGGAAAGTATTTCTGCACAAAATCTTTATTTAGCCAAATCTTGAGAGGCATTTATCTGACTTTCATAATTTTTGACAGAATCTATATTTTACAATTATCTATAGAATCAAAGCAGAATTGCACTCAATGCAATTTGCAAATATGGTGTGAAATGCATATTTACCACTTTAGTCTGCATAAAAAATTTAGTTAAAGTGCATTTCTGCTTATTTTTTTGAAAACTTATAACTTGAAAACATTCTATCCAGTTGCATCTTACTTATTTATACGGCAGTTTTATCACCACAGGATCAGTGATTCACGGGAGCAGAGAGCAGAAATGCAAGATAATACGGCAAGATTATCTGACGGCAGGATTATCACCACGGGATCAGTGAATCACAAGAGCAGAGAGTAGAAATGCAAGATAATATACAGAATAAGAACATCAAAAAACGTTCACCAGAAAATTAAACTATTTTGTGTATTTACGTACGGGACGGGTGACCTATATAAGTTTAAGGCTACGAAAAAGTTAATCTCGAAACAAAATGACGGACCGGGGGTTACGGTAGGTGATAAGCCTACGAAAAAATTAAACTAAACATTAAAATAAGTTAAACATTATCAATGTACTAAAGGTTTAAAAGTTCAAAATATTATGCTCTAATCATCTAGCAAGGGCCCGCGCGAAGCGCAGGCATCTTGCTAGTGATGATAATGAGGATATGAATAATTGATAAGTTACATTATAATGACATTTGTACTTGCGGTGTATTTGTATGCGGCCAATGAAATCAGTCATATTTTTGGTAATGGAAGATCAAATAACAGAAGAAACATTGATTTAAATATATAAATAAGTCATCTATTAAATAATGAATTTTTGATGATTATAGGTCATTTTATATTTTAAACAGGCATGAGAATTTAGTAAAATTTAACCCCCCAAAAAACACTAAAAAGGTTAAATCAATCCAAATTATCTGAAATTGAATTATTTTGGTTGACAAAATATCTGAAATCAGATAATTATCTGAAAATTCTCATGCCTGCTTTAAAAAATTAGGTTTCTTAACATTTTAATTATGCAGAGCAGGGATGTCACCAGGCAACTTTTAGTGCCAGGTAAAGTTTTTTTGAAATAGTAAGAAAATAGAAATTTTGGTAAAATTGTTCATTTTTCTTTTGATTCTTCATTGATTTTGTAACTTTTGAGCCTTGAGTGCCGGGTATTTTGACTCAAAATCAACATGAGTGCCAGGTGGAAATTAAGAGTGCCAGGTGGCCCCGCCCGCCACCTCCCGGCGTAGTGACAACCCTGATGCAGAAATATTTCTGATGGCAGTACATGTAAATTGAGATTGAACATAAACTTTTAAAGGGGATTGGACAAGTTCAGCATCATCCCTAAACTGTTCCCCGCACATTTAGTGATTTTTGCATCATGTAAGTAATTGTATGATTGATTGTTTGATTGATTTGAAGCATAAGAAGTTTTTATGACAGTATGCAAAGTTTCATTGTCAAATTCAAACCCTATATATCAAAATATTTCAATATTACGACGATAAATAATGCCCCCTATATTTGAATTTTAAAAATTGGCATTTCAGGACAAGTAATGCATTTCATTTGATATAATATCTGTAGTATATGATGTGAAAGTTAATGTTTTACAAACAAATCTTTGGCTCTTTCTTGATATATAACATCAATATTATACGTTTACAGAATAGCCTCATCCCCAAGATCAACAAAACTCGAATTTTTGACTTTTCTGAAGGTTTTGATCAAAATTTTCTCGATATCTGGTAGTAGTAGTAAGCCAAGATTTTAAATCCGGTTTTATCCCCAAAATTGATTGTTATTTTCTAACATATAAAGCGCAAATCATCCACAAATTAAAAATCAAAATTTTGTCCGAAAGCCCTTTAATATGAAAAAATAACATTTGAATATACTGAACACATTCTTCAGGATCATTCATAACTCATAAATCATCATGTGAGTGCAAGAAAGTCGTATCTACAATGGCTGCCCTAAGTTATATACAATTTACACCTTGTCACAAAATGTCCCTGTCTTATGTCAGTGTTTCTTAAAATGGTTCTTCATGTGACACCCATCACCTGGAGAACCATTTCAAGAACCACTGACCAAAGATCGGAGGTCATGCAGTGTTCAATCCAAATTTATGACATAAGGCAGCTATTACAGATAGGACTTTCTTGCACTCACATGACGAAATAAAGTTTCTAGTTACAGATTCGATTTTTTTTCTGAAAATGCAACACAGCCTTGACGTCATCAGCTCAGCCAGTTAGAAGTATTGCCACGACATGAATGTACAAGCTTCCTAAAAGGAAGTGATATATGGTAAATTTCGAAAATGAAAATCCAACCTTCAGGAAGTGATATGTTTCTATATGTGAGTATCATCTTATAAACCAGGCCTAAAAAAAAATGTTTGTTTGCCCTCCGCGACCGACCCTAAAAGTGGCAAAAATTTGGGTCACGATTTTAGGGGTTTTTTTTTCTTCAAATATGTAAAATATGAAAACTCAATATTTTTTATGTAAAACATAAAATTTAGTGGTATAAAGTCTCATTTAGTAGTATAATATGCATATTTCTTCTAAATAATGACCCATAATCTTTGATTAAGCCCTGCATTGCTTGGTATTCACGATAAAATCCATGGAATGACATCAGTCTTTAAACTATATGTGAAGAGTGAAAAAAAAAAGACCGACCGACCGACCCAAAATTTTAATTTTTCCACTGGAGGGCAAACAAACAATTTTTTTGGCCCCATTGAATGTGAACTTTATTGCTGTTATTATGTGAATTGTTTGCCCTCAGATCTTTTGATATCCTGAAGGGGGGGTAACTGAGTATTCTGGTTGGGTAAACATCCACATGTCAAAATGCGAGCCCTAGGTATATATAAATACTGGGGATTTATAGTGCGCTATGCCTCCCAGATTTGTAATAAAACTAGGCCTCTGCACACTTTACAGGTGTTCGCTGACCACTGTGGCCCAAGTAAGCTCCATTCCACACCAAGCATCATTTCAGGTTCTGCGGCAACCTCTAGGGGCGCTGAACCTTGATCAGCCCACATTCGCACCATCGCTGCCCGGATCAGCTCCCCGAGTTTCGTACGGGTTTCCACGAGACAATTAGCAGTTAGTTCCTTGTCCAAGGGAATTTCAAGCACACTTAACTTTTGGCACCAGCGGGGTTCGAACTCGGGACCTTCTGCACCGCAAGCGAGCGCCTTACCGATTGAGCTAACTTGACTATATATAGGCCTGGAGCTCTGAGAGTCTCATCTGGGACATCAAATTTGGCTTTTCAGTCTCTGATAGGGTAGAAACTAAAGAAAACAGCTTGAAATAATGATTTTGGCATCAAAAATGCTAAGAAAATGTTTCACAAATGAAGTGAAATGATTGTGATGATCTACCTGCAGCGAATCATGAGCGGTTTGATCTAAATGAAAAATCGCTATACAAAAACCCAATTATTATTATTATTATTAAATGTCTCCTTAAGTCAGAAAAGGTATTCATTTGAACAGGCATGGTCTTGGATAGGGTATCAATTTGAATAGATATGATAGCTTATGGTCTTGGATAGTAGGCCTGTATTGTTTCATTTTTGATCTCACATAGGGTTACCTTTTAGGGTGGTTACCCAGGCACATGTATTAGATACTACCCCCTCCCCAGGTTGATATCACAGTTGGGTAAGCTGGCAGCATTATACACCGAAACAACCAGGCTCTTAACATCGCAAGTTTGATAGTGGTGAGTATTGCACATATTATTTCATTTTTCCTTCATGGCTGATATTTGTGCATTGAAGTAACATCTCAAACTTTAGTGCTTTAAAGCCTTTCTTAATTAATGTTTTATTGTAATGCAATTTGGCCAAGAAAAAAGACAAATGTTTCCCCCCATTTAAAAAAAATGGTGTTTTGACTTAAACTGATGGTTTTGACCGCTCAGATTTCATCATGGTATATAAAATTACTTCAGTTCTTGTACTTGAGTGTATGTTGTTTTACATGTATTTATGACTTCAATATAGAAAGAGTTTGTTTACAAAAGGGCCTAAATCCACTTTTCATAGTTCTGTGAAAATCAGCAAAAACTTATTCCTTGTTAATGGTAAAATCATTTTCCAAGTTTTTACTGCATTAAATGTTAGGCATTATAGCACTCTGTCAAAACTGAAACCATTCACATAAATCAGAGCTTTATAATATATATTTTTATAGAGAGTTTTATTTTCACTATAAAGTGGATTTAGACCCTTTTGGAAACAAACTCTTCATATGCTGCTTGCTTGTAATTTTTGAAATGATCTTTGATGATTTGTTATTTTGTTCTTGTTTTGAAAAATAAATGCACATAGGACACCGAGATGACTATTCTATAGAAAAAAATTGTCCCTGTGGAAAAGAGATAAAAAAGGGGAGTTCATAAATGAAGCCAATGTGCAATGTCAATCTTTTTTGATCCATACCAAGATAAAGTTCACAATATTATGTAAATCTAGGCATGCAACCAGAAATTACTTACTCCGAGCAAGCGACGTTGCGAGCCTAACCATCGCCCTTCAGCTGGGTTGCGATGTAGACCTATAGTTTCTAAATGGAATTGACGTCATCAGATGTTGGAGATGACATCATCTTGCGAGGAAGTGTCTTTATTGTTCGGTCCCAGGCGTGTGATAGGTTGACTCTAACACCTCCACTACGGTTGAGAGAAGATTGTTCTGCTCTCACCCAGCCTGCTTTCTTGACTCCACGTTCAAACCAGCAGCTTTCATGGTCTAGGATTTTGACTTCATCAAAATCAAAATCACAACCCAGCTCTAGGGCGATGGTTTCGCTTGCAACATTGGTTGCTCCGAGTAAGTAATTTCTGGTTGCCTAGATTTACATTGAACTTGAATCAACCCAGATAAATGGGTTCATCCTTCATGCAAGATATCATGAAACTAGTCTAGCATGAAATCTGTTGTTAACATTATGTATTGATTATTTAGTGATAAGTCTTTTGAAGCAGTCTAGCTCATGAATATATATACACGTAGGAAACACCGATAAATGATCCAAGAAAAAGTATATATATATGGCTTTATCTATATCTATACGCCGGGGAAGTAGTGACGTCATAATTTATGTTAATCACCCAACACGTGCGTTTTGGACCCAAACAAACGGTGTGACCATTTTTGCCACACGTTGAGTCTATGAGAAAAAAAGGCCAACTCCGATTTTATATCATAACTTTCGTCTAAAACAAAAATAAGAGAAAACATGACGGCATATTATGCTGAAGGTTGTGATTACAAGCCAGGACGGGACCCCTGACGTTATTTTTGTGTTCCGACCGAGAAAAATCAGTCTGAATCGTATGTTTACCTGTGCCATTTGTGTTTATACGTATGATTAGTGGACATGATCATTTGTTTGGGTCCAAAACACACGTGTTGGTTGATTTACATATTATATGATGTCACTACTTCCCCGGCGTATAGGTAAACAATGGCTTGTTGATAAGTGCAATACTAAAAGCATGTTTCTGATGGGAAACCTTTTAATTGCTAACAGGATGTAGTTATGAGGAATTTTCCAATAAATTTGTGGTCTTAGATGCTATACCATTCATATTAATATTTTATGTAGTTCAACATATTTGATATGGAAAGTTTCAAGTAAATATCTGTTATCACTTTTATTTTTACAGAAATTTAAAACTTAACAGTTCGAGGTTTCCTAAAACGGATTTTTCCCTTAACAAACTAAACAAGTCTCATGCAAGTCCCTTAAAACCCTAAAAGAGCCGGGGGGGGG
>JXSR01S003693.1:21145-31367 GCA_000969725.1 Ophiothrix spiculata
TACGTAAAGGAATTGATGGGAAATATGTATATTTAGAGGACAATCAACAGAAAATATAGGACTTACTGATCTTTAAACGCGTTATCTCATTTATACATTTTACTCCCTGGCAAGCTTTGACGGGACATAACTCAACTATTTGAAATCGAGTGAAATTCATTGAAATGTCCTTTTAATCCTTACAGCATGGTCTTTGCAAATATTGAAAAAAGTGAAAATGGCAAAAAACTGCATTTACGACTTGTTTTGAATGGACGGTCGCATATAATACAATTTTATCGTTTATAAACTGTGCGCAGACACATCAATTTATTTATTAAGGCATTCAAATGTTGAACGATCGTCTTCTCCTCACGTGTTGAAGTCATGCAGAAGCATAACATAATTTTAATTCCTAAAATGATGACAATTTTATGTCCCAGAGGCATGATTTGGTATATTAAATTTAATTTCATCATAACAGATTTTTGCACTGATTTCAGAGATCTATTTGTCACCAAATAAACGTTCTCTCTTAAAGATCTGTGATGAGATGCATCAGTGCATTCTTACAAGCTGAAAATACAAGACAAGGAGATTTGTGGCCCGTTATATCGAAAGGTACTTTAAGGGTAAAGGGAATCCATCTGCTCAGGAAAATGTGAATCCTAACTATTTTTTAATCATGAAAACATAAATAGTTTCCACTGCCTTCACTGACTCAAACCATGAATTATGGCAGAGGTTAGTCATGCATAACGAAGCGAGGGATCTACCGCTGAGCTATCAAGGCAGCGTTGAGATCGTGAAATAAAATCTGAGATAAAAACATTAGAATGCCGTATTTTTCTTTTATTTACATAAAAATTGCAAATGTTTGCCTCATTGGAATGCTCAATTTGTAAGTAAATTATGCGAATGCGTATATCAGACAAAATGTAGATAATGTAGATACTTAAAACAGGCAATTCACAGCTCAAACAGGGCGAACCCAGAGTCGTAATTTACGTTAAAATTTTCGGGCAAAACAACGCGGGTTTGTTACACTATCATTAAAAATCAACTCAGCATATTTATCAAATATTGTTATGTAATTCAATAAGAAGTATCAAGCCTACAATCTGTCAAAATTTGAAACCAGTCATGAAATTATGAGGTTTCGGCGAAAAGGGGTCACCTTTTTCGAAGTAGTCTTTAGGTATCATTTTGACCTTGATAATGGACGTGAAATCACTAGTAAAATTTTATGTATAAACTAGAGCTTCTATTCAATACGTACGCCAAAAATTGTGATATTTGGATAGGTGTAAGTAGGTAAAAACTTGCAGTAAACTTGACATTCAGCCGAGCGAGACGTTTTTAGGGACCGTAGCCTTAAGGGTCCCAAAATGAAAATTGATTTTTTGGTCTCATATAAAATATTATATTTTAACCTTTTGCTTTTGGTTATTGGATGTTCGATTGCAAAGTTACATTCAAATTGGTAAAAGGCATCGGGCTGATTCAGAAATTCTGATTCTTGAATGGAGAAAGGATTTTTATCTCGGCTTTGAAAAGATTTGTCTTATGTTTTGAATGTTGGATTCTGATGAATATGATAGAATACACTTCAAAGATAACGTTTCTGATAGAATTAGAAATTCGACCTTTAAAGTGATGTTTGACTAAACTCAGCTTCAATGG
This sequence comes from Ophiothrix spiculata, assembly GCA_000969725.1. Lineage (NCBI taxonomy): Eukaryota > Metazoa > Echinodermata > Ophiuroidea > Amphilepidida > Ophiotrichidae > Ophiothrix > Ophiothrix spiculata. The sequence goes on from JXSR01S003693.1 coordinate 22,808, forward strand.
TCCGAATCTCGTAATGTATTATGTCTACTTAAGGTACCATTCGATATGCCGGGTCACATTTGTTTGTGAAAAAATGCCAACAATTATGCATGCACTCATTGGTCCTGTCGATAAGTTCCTTTTAAATTCTAATTAACGCAACCAAGTTCAAAAAAATCCAGATATTAAATTTGTGTCAATCAATTTTAATTAAAATGTCTACTTCGTTTTTGTTATAAATTATTGGGAAATTAGTTACGAGTTAAGTAATAAGTACCTAAATCCCATGAAGTAGATTTTATTTAGTGTGCAATTATAATCGAATTTCGTTCGCAAATAAATTGATGTTTTCTTCATGAATTACCATATGATTAATGCAAGGAGACGATCGTGCAATGTTTTCCATTTTGAAGACAAGATTGAATAAAAGCATCTTGATAATTTCTTATCAGTACAAACTATTTTGGAACACTAAGCAAAGTTCTATAATGAAATTCTTCATTGTATCACAGAACTTCCAATTAATTAAACTGTTTGCATAAAAAAGAAGGAAAAGACAAAAACAAAATGATGACGAAGAAGAAGAAGAAGAAGAAAACAAAAGAAGAAAAAGAAAAGGACGAAGAAGGAGGTGAAGAAGAAGGAGATGAAGAAGAAAAAGAATAGGACGAATGAGAAGGAGTAGAAGAAGAAAAAAGAAGAAAAGGAAAAAGACAAAGAAGAAGAAATAGAAGTAGAAGAAGAAGAAGAAGAAGAAGAAGAAGAAGAAATAAACGGGAAGAAGTTGCGTAACGAGCAGCAAGTCAGTAATCGCATTGTGAAAATGTAACATAGTAATTGACCCCATTACAGGACATATTCCTATGTTCTAGATAACAACATTGAACAACATAAAATAGTCAAGAACAACGCCATTAAACAATTCCTCAAGGTATAAGCGAACAACGAAAAAGATGCGTTCCATAGAAATCTGGTTTCCCGATATGATAGTTAACGATGAAATCCGGAAAATCTCAAGGGGTGCTTGCAAATAAGTCAAGGGCTTTGCACATCAATTGAGCGTTCCGTTATAAACCAAGCGTTATAAGATACAGAGGCATTTTGAAAACCTCGTGATATTAGTGTGAAATTCAGCAATCCTCTTTGCGATTCCTTTTATCATAGATTACTTCTAAGACTCAGGTACTCAAGGAAACCTTCGACATAAGTTAAAAAATACCCAACGGGTTCGGAGAGTTCGTTGTATAATAGTTCATTGCATAATCTTTAGAGAGGGAGTACTTTGGGGGTACTTAATAAAATCATATGGAATCCAAACTCAAATGGAATATGTTAAAAAGAGCCATGTAGACTTCATATTATTCATGAAAACGTTTTAAATAACCGAAAATGAAATCTTTAATCTCATATATTCTGCGCTGCAACATATTCACAAAAGGGTGGAGGAATATTTTGTTATTTGCAAGGTTTAGACGCATTTACCACGATCAGAACTTTTTTAAAGCAAGAGTATTTTCCTTCCATTCATGCTGATAGAGAATTATTATACAGGGTGTAATTAAAAGATGTTAGCAGATAATAAATGCTTTTGGTTAGATTTGATAGGCAATCTTGTTGGTCGTGAAATAGAACTCCGAATGTTGTCAATTTTCTCATATACTGGTTAGGGGGCAACAATACAAATGGGTCAAAAAACACGATTTTTAGGTAACAGAGTGACAAGCAGGTGATTGAATGTCCTGGTCACGACTGACTGCGCCAAGAGAATGCTTGGGAGCAAAGCATAAAACAATCCTTCAACGCCCCTCAATTTACACAAATAGAGTGGTTCCCGGTGGTATATGACATCTTAAAATCAGATAAACATTCCATATGACCATTCAACTTGAGTAGAGAAGTAACCTTGCCCAAAGCGGGTTCAAGTCAAATTTGACCTATAAATCATGCTTTTTGACCCATTGTTATTGTTGCCCCTTACCATTACATGGGAAAAGTTGATCACATTCGGAGTTCTATTTCACACCAAACAAGATTGCCTATCAAATCTGACCAAAAGCAATATCCGTCTCCATTTATTTTCCTCTAAATCGAACTTTACATAAAAAACTGGTAAAAATTATTTTTATTCCAACTTTATGAGCAACTGTGTATATCATTTAAGCACTGCTTGTACGCGTTTATTGCGAACATAGCATCGAGAGAGTTAAACAAATGGTTGAACCATTTTTTCACAACAACATTAATTTTATCCGTTGCAAAATTTAGAGTGATGGGTATTTATTCAGTATTATCATTATTGGATAAAAAAAGTTCCGAAACTTTCAAATATGTACTTATTTCGTCCTTTTCCAAAATGCTAATTGTAAATAAAGTGTTTACAGACACTTCGATTTTATTAAAAGCGTAAATGATTGATTTCTCACATATTTTAATATATTGCACGAACTTTGTATAATTTTATTGACATGTTTGAAACGGTGACATCATATGCCAGAGAGGCATTACTTAAGCACGTTTAAAACTGATTTATTGCGTGAAGATTTGTAATCCATGCATTGCCAAATAAACTCTCGGTTTTGTATATCGTTGATGAGCTACATCAGTAAATTCATACAAACCCCAAAATACAAGAAACCTACAATCGATCAATGACGTCTCGTCTAGACAGAACAAAATATGAGATTGAGCGTGTTAAGTGTTTGTATGTTAATGCAGTTTTGGTGATGAAATTAATAATGTGTAGTAATATGAATTTTGATAAATAATATGCCGTATTCATAAAAGTAATCAATTGCTTCATCTATGGCTTTTACTTGAATATATGCCCATATATGGATAAAAGTTAAAGTTAAAGCTATTGAAAAAAACAAAAAAACAATTGCTACTTTTATGAATGCATGTTTTCGTTAACGTCAATTCAACAAACTGCATTTTGCGCTACAGGTGAAAATACATATCAAACTCGTAATTTAGAAAAGTTGGCAGATTTGCAATTCTTATTTCCTTCAAAACACATGTAACGTTTTCCAGAAAATCATCAGAAATATATATAAAATATATCAGTATGTTCTGAGGAAAATCAACAGAAAATATATAGAGCTTACTGATCTTTGAACGGGTTTATCATATCAGGGCTTCACATTTTACTCCCTGACAAACTGTGACCTTTGACGGACCATACCCTTGCTTCTGAAAACCAATGAGATGTCATTTTAGGGGCCCAACATTTGACGCGAAGTACTTTTTCATCGCCCCTCTATGTATTTGTCTAACTTTACCATACCCTTCATCTGGTGACAAAAAATTCAAATTGACCCACCCCTTCCCATGCTAATTAGCATAAATAAGCATTTTCGTGGGCGCTCTTCAAATTTGTTTTGCCCATAAAATCGTAACCGAACAAGTTTTTTCAAATTTTATTTCAGAAATGTATTTGTACTTACATACTGCAATTGTGAGCCAAATTTTATTGACAAATTCCATTGGGGAAGTGCGTTTTCAAATTTTTGGCGGGAAAATTTTGACGCGACATGGCAAAATTTGTTTTGGCCGCCATTTTGAAACGGTTTGTCCGATTTTCATTTTTTTTTCTTTGTTTTAGTTCATTTGAAGTACTTTATTTGTGACATGGGTTTCAACGAAAAATTCTTTCGGGTATGTTGAGGACTTTGACCACTTAATATTGCTCATTCTGAAAAATCGGGTGCCAATGCATTTGAGAAAAAAAAAATAAAAAAAAAAAAACAATTGCTTAAATATTTTTCTTTTAAGCGTTTTTTATTAGTAAACTAGTCATGGATATTGAATCCAAGTGATTTGTCAACACCACTTCCATATTTTTTCTTTTACAAAGACTTACACATTTTTACATGGTGAGCAATCATGGGTGAGCTACGTTATCAATTTTGAAGTAATGATACTCGCCAATTTTTTGCAGTTTTTGGGATAATATTATGAGCCTTTCTATCCTATTCTCCAAACACTGACATTGAAAGTAGATTCCCCTTGAGGACAGCTCTGAGGACAGAGAGAAGATTACAATGTCTACACCGATGTTAAGAACCTTTATCCTCTCACTTTCAATAATTGACCAGTCTGGCTTGCTATCTGTATCACGTCCTCTTGGACATTGCCATTTCACTGGTATCAAATTTCAGTAACAAAACACGATTTTTATAGTGTGGACCGAAGTTCATAGAGGCACTTACCAATGAATAACTACTTTTTTCCTATAGGAACAAGACGTTAAACGTTTACCAATGTTTACCAAGCTGACTTTACATTTGTTATTGCGAAAGGTTTTTTTTTTCTTTTGGCAAATGCAATTACTCGATTTTTCAGTCTCCTTATTCAGTCACTGGCCACTAAATGTTAAACATTAAAAAAAAAATGTGAAACTAAATAAAATGTTTAATTGGCGTAACCCGACCGACCCTGTTTTTACCACCGACCCTAGATAGTTTCATTTTTTGAGCATGGTAAAAAACCTCTAAACCCCAAATTTGATGGGGCCTGAGATATGGCTGGCAGGACATTATAAATGACAAATAAAAGATGTGTTACAGAAAAAATGAAGATGTTGTATATGTGTCGTATATTTTGTGTTCTTGTATGTGATTCATAGACTTTTTTAAAAATCAAAAGAAAAAAAATCCGACCTAACTACCCTATTTTTTTATGTTACGCCAATAAAACAATTTTTAGGCCTAAGTGAGGATTAGAAATGCCAAAGCCAAGAAAATGTAACCTACACATACTTAACAATTTTATAGTTTTAGCGGTGTGTATGATTTGAATCCCCGCATTTTTTTTTTTGTTTCAGCGATATTCAAACGTACAGGACTCTGCACACTCCAAATCAAATACTAGCAAGCCTGTCCGTTTGAAAACAAAGATTCTTTTTTTTTTAATGTCGAACGCTTGTGTGCTTGTATTGATTATTATCAATAAAATATATTTTTTTTAAATAAACATTTATAGAATAAAAAATGCTTAAACTAACAGCAACAAACTAAGTTTGCTGAAAAAGGGCAATTGACAGCAGAGAGCTGGCCGGAATATTTCTTGCACATTTAATTTATGTTTAGATATTAAAAAGACATCATGAGGAAAGAATATAAGACGACGATCAACTCAACCAAACAACCTTTTAGAAAATAATTAGAGAATAAAAGATAAGATTTGTTGTTTTGCCTGCCATCTATCGTCTCATAATGGATTGGCGTACATTATTTTGAGTAATGGATGCCCCCGCAGGGGGTGCCCATTACGAAAAAATACTGTACGCCCTTCCATTATGAGACGGTAGATGACAGGCAAAACAATAAATCGCCATCTTTTGTTCTCATTCTAAGTCACAAATTCGAGTCATTTATAAACCCAAAACGATGTAAATTATTGCCAAAACTATAAACATTATCATTGGAAAAACGTACACCCCTATTCAAACGTGAAATATTCCAAATCCAGTAAAGCTGTTCGCGCCAAAGGTGTGCGTATATCTGCATCGCGCCGTGATTTTGAACGCGCTGCTCCACTGCGTTTCACGCTGAACGCATTGTCATCTATCGTCTCATAATGAATGGCCAAAATTCCTTATTAGGAAGTAAAATTGCACTCAGTGACTAAGAATAGCATTTAAAACACCGGATATATAGCTTACTTTTATACATTACATGTATACGGCCCTCGCAATTTGAGTTGCCAGTTAGGATCATTTTCTTGATCAAATAAAGAAAGCATGTCACTCCTAAAGTATGTAGCTCCCGTGAATTACTTGCAAATAATATATAAATCAGTAGGGATTTTACTGGGATTTAATCTGAATATAAAGATATCAAAGTAAACCATGCTACCAATAGAATTCCCCACAATATAACTGCGTGGCACACGGAGGTGGAATGTTTTTTTTTCGTAATTTGAAACAAAGTGTGTGTAGATGGGTAAGCTCAATTACTTCTAAGACATGCTGCAGTCATTATTATTTTACTTAACTCTCAAACGTTTAAACCTCATTTAAGTTTCTGCAGGGATGATTTGTGCAATTAATCTAATTCATGAAAAATTTATAATTTTATCATCGAGTAGTACCATCAAAGGGGTACATATTTGCAGGTCTCTACCAAGAAGATATAGATATCCTCCACCAAGCTTTTTCCCGATGCAAAAGGGGCGGGGAACCCCTTTATCCTCGTCATTACACGGTTTCTCAAAAAGTGGCTTTTTACCAGTTAGAAACATGTTTACTGAGAACCTAGCGTGCTGAATATCCGCAATATGTTTATCAAATACTATAAGAGCGTGGTTGTATATATGACGAAAAACATTTCAAATCAAAAACAATAATTGTCAATTAACCATAATGTACAAAATAGGTTACTTTTAGAGAAAAAAAGTAAAAGAAAGCATTTATTAACGATTCAATTACTCTTAAAATAAGTGTTGTAATTCTTAGTAATTTTTATTTGACTGAGTAATATCATTGAAGTTTCTAATTTGCGTGTCTCGAAACTCATGAATATTCATATCGATCGCCGACAAATGGCTTATTCTCCGATAAAGTGTGCAACTTTGCCGTTTTGATGTCGCTCATGTTCGTGTTGCTTGTTTAACGTTGTTAAACCTATTATAAATGATTTGAGTGGTTTAGGTGATACATTAGAGTCACATTAGTAATATATGTGAAGCTAAACAATTTATCATTCCAGGAAAGTAGATAACGATTAATCTGAAAATACCAAATCGTTACTTTTCCCCATGTCGCCAGCCATACTTTTTATGTTTTATGTGCCCCCGTTCCTAAAATATTCGGGCATATCAAACGCAATGCACGCTGTTAAAACAGCCCGTAATAGGTATTGATAATGACATATAAAGTTTAATTATATTAAGTATTTGATATGGCATACGAGCTTTTTAAAGCATGTCGCCAATATTGCAAACAGATACGAAGCAGATTCTAAAATCGATAACAAAGTGTGAAAATGAATTTGTTGATGGATGATTCCGCATTGGGTTTATCAAGTAAACTTCAGTGTTGAATAACATATATGTTATATAGAATTATATATTTACAGTAATGATTTACAAGGATATTAATATCAAAAATACCCTATGTGACTGTCACGTCGCGACAGATAAGAACCGCACATTTTGCTCCCTTCTCGCAAAACGCGGTACACTATGAGCAAAATACTACACCACAGTGTATGTGTAAAGCTCCTAAATTAGTGCAAAGATCAAGTTTGTAAGAAAACTAATTTTCTCAATATTCCAACAGATACGAACCGACAGATACGAACATTAGGTATAGGGAATACAATGGTTAAAAATCAAGTATTTTTAAATATGCACTTTTTCTTCTTCAGAAGCCATAAGAGTTTATGATTTTGTATGTTTTTCATGAGTTGTTAGTAGTCGAAATTTTAAAATTTCTCTAACCAAAGTTGCACGGTTTATCGGAGAATGAGCCAAATACAATTTTTCCTCAAGTGGTCTTTCTCGTTTTACATTACGTCCATTTTCTAATCCAAAGGATGTTTGAATTTTGCTCAATCGATTTCCTGAAAGTTTAAAAAATGACGGACATAATTTAAAATCCGAAATTGAAATACATGGCGGGAATATTGTGTAAAATGTAATCAAAATGTTCACCATTTTTGCTTCCACCTATTATCTTATAACCAGTGAAATTGAAAGGCATAATTGCTACTGTAGAAACAAAACTATTATATTATATACAGTAGCAAAAATAAGCTACGATATGTCGCGAAAGGGAATAATTAAATTGTCGATTTGTTTCACTTTGATTACTACCGGGCATCAACATTGTAGCTGGAAAAATAAACTCCTTGTAAGAACATCTGAATTTTTAATTTCCATACCAATAAATTTTTACTCATTAAAAACCAAATATTCTAGTGACACGAGAGGTTACATTAACACATGCAGACTCATATTAAATCACTTTAAAAATAGGAAAAAAAAAACCTTTTCAAAACATTTGTCAAATTCTTACTATAAATATACGAGGATGTGATTTAAAAAAAAAAGATATACTAAAAGTAAATATATATTTATAGAGGACAGGAATTAAAACAAAAATATCTACATATGGGGTTAACAGCAGCCGTATGTTAACTAGCGTAATAATTGAGGTACATCACCTTAGTAAGAAAACACACGCAATAGATTTAACCCAGGAGAATTTGTCATAAAATTTCAGAGGAAAAACGTTATTTAAGGAAATAGACTTTAAGCGCAGTTAGGGCTGTCACGGCTGTGATTTGATTGATTTTGAGTAGCAACTGGAGCTTGACTGTCCCGCGAGACAGTTGAAAACATTAACAGTGCAAATTGAAGTTTGGAATTTTCAAATCATCATGCATGGAATAAACATGTAAAACATCGATTATGCTTTAACAAGGATTTGTTGACATCCACAATATTGTGTGCCTTTTATTTGTTGATCCAAAGAGGCAATTCCATGTGCTTTGGAGATAAATATATTAATATCCTATGCAAATGAATAGAGGTCGTCACCTCAATTTAGAAACAAATGACAATATAAAAGGCCAATATA
>JXSR01S003694.1:650-24327 GCA_000969725.1 Ophiothrix spiculata
ACTACCATGGCCTATGGCTTAAGTAACTCACTAAGGTGTGCAAGAGCACATTTCCCACATTTTTCATGATGCGAGTTGTTCAAATTGAGACTTCAAAAAATTGGCAAAATTAACCATTGTTCAATGGAGTTCCATATGTCTATAACATATAATCATTTTATAGACATACTAGTAGGTCTACTGCTTCCTTGAATTGTTGCTTGTCTTCTATTGATGTGATGTGGTTGGGTAAATTGTTCCAGTTGACAATGGTTCTTGGAATAAAAGAAAATTTGTAGCAGTCTTTGTTGGTGGACAATGGAATAAAATTATTTGAAGTTGGTGCTGTGTTGCGAAGGCTCCTCGTGACCGGTTGCAAGGAGTCGTGTACTGGGATGGCCAGGTTGCCCGTGAGTGCTTGATGGAAAGTTACAATTCTAGACACTTGTCGTCTTTGTTCCAGGCTTTCCCAGTTCAAATTGGATTTCATAGCTGATACTAGGAGTGGGCTATAAATGGGTGATTTTTCAGTTTGCCTTGTCAACAGTTTTTTTGGATTGCACTTGACCTATCTCAACTTGAAATGACAAAATTTTTGGTTATAGGTCAAAGAAAAAAGTGTGCTGCGCCCTCTAGTGTCAGTGTGTCATCATAGTAAAATTATGTGTATTAGAGAAGAAAATGCTTTAAATCTAAAAATCTTTTACATTTTGAAGCAATTTCAATGTTTTAATATGTGTAAATAAGTTATGAAATCCATGTTAAGAGTTTTCATGACAATTAGACATTTCTTTGTCGTAAAAATTGACATTTTCCTTCAAAATTGTGTGTGAGGGCGCTTTTAATGATTATGCGCAAAAGAAATTGCTTTTGCTAATTTTAAAGTAACAGTTGCCAAGGCGGTATCAAGTTTGATCTGCTTACAAAATTTGAGCCTTCTATCTACTTTAGTTTGTCAGTTAAACTCGTTTAAATGCGTTAATAATAACCCTAGATGTAAAAGCATAGGGGTCAACAAACTTTTCCCTATACAAATGTATAGGAACATTAAAATAACGTTAAAATGGGTACTACCATCAAAATAATTATAGTACAAGGCTCAAATTTCTTGGGTAAATTAAACATTAGAGTATCTTAACACCTGCATACTTTAATTTATTCAAAGTTGTACAAATTGCGCATAATTGCAAAAAGCGCCCTCGCTTGGAATTTTGACTAAAAGCGTCAGTTTTCAGGAATACGAAATGACTAAGGTTTACAAAAACTTCAAATTTGTGTTCCTTGGACTCCACTTGTCAACTATTGACCCAATAACAAATCAAAAAGATCAAGAATTGTGAATTTAATAACAAAATTTGTAAAACAAACAAGAATTTCACTAAAATGACATACGGTCACAAGAGGGCGCGGCACACTTTTTTCTTCGACCCAATTAAGTTTTTTTCGCCATTTCATGTTGATATAGATCAGTTGCAATGCATAAAAACTGTTGACGGATAGAAATTCTGAAAAAAGCAATTTTGGCTTACGTATAGCCCACACCTACTAGTTAGTGATACACTGCTTTTACGTTTATAGTCCCCGGTTACAAATCTTGCTGCCCTGTTCTGCACAGCCTCCAGTTGGTTGATATTTTTCTGTGTATGTGGATCCCATACTGGGGAACAATAGTCCAGTATGGGTCTAACAAGAGTTCTATATGAGATTTCTTTTATGTGTTTGGGGCAATCGTATAAGTTCCTTCTTAGGAAACCCAGAGTTCTATTAGCTTTACTTGAAATGCGATCTATGTGTGAGTTCCATGTTAACTTTTGACTGATGTCTACCCCTAAATAAGTATGCTCTTTAGTATCTTGCAAGTTTGTACCATTAAGGGTATAAGTATGTTTTAACGTAGATAATGAATGGGTAATAGCTGGTTTCAGACTGACAGGAAATAATTTAAAATGCGCAAACTCAACCTTGTCGCAACAGAAAATGTTTGCAGCAAGCACGACAAGCAGATATATCGATTACCCTGCCGCGATGGTCGCAGCGGCACAGTATTTTGAGTTGGGGAAAAGTCAACTTTTCTTGTGACAGACCACCGCGGCAGTATGCAAATGTGTCGCGCTACATCACGACAACTCTGAATTGCAAATGCTTGGTCGTCTGCCGCAGCTACAAGCTACAACACGACACGTACTCTGAAACCACCTTTACTAGGCTCCATTGACTCAATGGTTAATTTTGCCAATTTGTTGAAGTCTCATTTTGAACAACTCGCATCATGAAAAGTATGGGAAATGCACTCTTGCACACCTTAGTGAGTTGCTTTTAAAGCCATAGGCCATGGCCCGTGGTAGTCAAGGAGTTTACCAAACATAAACTTGTGAAAATTCATGATCATTTTTATGTAAACAGTCACCTGAAATTAACAAATGCATGATCAAAGTACACATTTTGATTTTTTCAATCAACAAACAAAGTAGATACTCATTAATATTGTTAACAATAATACATGAGTGATCCAACAAAAAAGGGATGGCAAATAGCAAAAACGTCAGTGGCTAATTTTAGCCACTGAGAACATGTGCGTTGTATAGGGAGAACTGTCAAACCGTAATGGCTGCCGTGGACGTCTAGGGTACACAAGCTCATGAGCTTCTATCTTCGTTGAATTCAAAGAAAGCTACTTGGCCAGACTCCATTCCAGCAAGAATGTTGAAAGAATTTGCTGATGACTTTGCACCTATCCTCACGTTCATATTCCAACAATCACTTGACACTGGGTGTATTCCATCTGACTGGCAGGTTGCAAATATCTCTCCAATCTACCAGAAAGGTGATGGAGAGCATCCTATCCAACTATCGCCCAGTGTCTATCACATCTATTTGTTGCAAACTGTTAGAGCACATTATTTTCAGCAATATCATTGAGCACTTCAACACTCATAGTATTCTTACCGATACACAACGTGGATTTCGTTCAGGACGCTCATGTGAGACACAACTTATTTTAACAACCGAAGATCTTGCAAAGTCCATTGACAACAGGGAGCAGGTTGACGCAATTGTCTTGGATTTTTCCAAGGCATTTGATCGTGTACCCCTTCCAAAGACTTTTATGCAAACTCCACCACTATTGCATTAGGGGATCTCTGCTTCATTGGACTACCAACTTCTTAACTCATTGCCAACAGAGAGTGTTTGATGGCCAGGCCTCCGAATGGTTACCTGTGACATCTGGTGTACCGCAGGGCACTGTCCTTGGCCCCCTGTTGTTTTTCACCTTCATCAATGACATCCAACAAGGCACCACATCCAAGCTGTGACTATTTGCTGATGACTGCCTCATGAATAGAACGATCTCAACTGATGATGACAGCACCAAACTCCAACAAGATCTGGATCGATTACACACTTGGTCAAACAACTGGCAAATGTTATTCAACACTGACAAGTGTCATCTCATCAGATTTACTCGCCGTCAGAAGGTCATCAATACTAATTACCATCTTGGAGGCAGCCAGCTCACTAGTGTTGCAGAATACCCGTACCTAGGGCTCAAGTTTTCATCCGACATGTCTTGGCAGAAGCATATTTGTAACATCTCCAACAAAGCCACCGGAATGCTTGATCTCCTTCGGCGAAATCTTCGGAGCTGCCCAAAGAGGACACGTGAGCAGGCCTATACTAGCCTTGTAAGACCTCACCTCGAGTATTGTAGCACGGTTTGGAGCCCGCACAGCAAGAAAGATATCGGCAAAGTTGAAAGCGTCCAACGCCAAGCTGCCAGATTTGTTCTGCAAAGATACCAGCATAAAGACACATTTCCTCCATGCTGAAAGAACTTGAGTGGAAATCCCTCGAATGGAGAAGGAATGCTGCCAGCTTGGCTATGCTCTACAAGATCAAGCACGGATTAGTTGCCATAAATCCAACACTCTACTTGTCACCAATGATAAGAAGCTACACCAGATATTACCACCACCAGAAATATCAAATTATCACCAGTAGAACTCAAAAATTATGGTAACTCCTTCTTTCCAAGAACTGTCTTCATATGGAACTCTCTACCTGCAGCAGTATTGACTGCACCCTCCTTGGATGTCTTCAAGGGAGGGGTTATGTCCAGCTTGTAATCTGCTGTGGATTTTTACTTGCACCAATTTTCATGTTCATCAAGTTCAGTGCACCAGAGTTCATCTTTAGTTCTTCTTAAGTCTCCGTTTTCGATTGTCTTCACTCTTCACCCCACGATGTACTATATATTTTGTTTGAGGATCCCACAGGCACTTCTGCACTGCACGAGATCAGCATACACACAACCTTGGCATAATGTCCTATCTTCAAGGATCCTGCTAGGTAAAGACGTAAAGGTTAACGTAAACGTTAACTATTAATTCCGTGGTCGGACAGTCACATAAAGCCGTGGGTCCCCTGTACGAATAAACTCCTTCATTGGGTATGCATGTTATGCAAGTACTTGTATTATTGATTGATAATTGTATTATTATATAGTTTCTGTTTTGGTTGCAGGTTGAGTCGGCATTCTCCATGTCTCAGATTAACTGCACTGTGCCAATTAACTTTGGTTGTTTTGTGGTCGATTTGCCATTGATGCAAGAGAGGGGAGCGTGGCCGAGTGTTTAGAGCGTTGGACCCGTAATCGCATTCTATAGGCCTACAGCTGTCGTGGGGTCGAGCCCCAGTCCCGGCACGTCTCCTTGTTTCCTTAAGCAAGAAACTTTACTCTACTTGATTTGTGCTTCGGAGGGCGCGTAAAGCTGTCTGTCCCATCTGAAGTATTCCTGACACACTGTCGGATGTAAAAGAACGTCACGGGTTAAGCTACAGCTGTTCAAAATAAGAGTAGGGGAACCTTCCCCGCCCCGGTATATTGACCGTATGTCAAAATACGTCATCAAATCTAGGACCAGAGTACTCCTGTATATATAGTGAATAGTCACTTCTAGCAGTTAAATAAATTGAAGACTTGAAGAGGGGAACGTCGCCGATTGGTTAGAGCATTGAGTGGCTCATAATCGTATGCATTGATCTGTCCACAAGGAAAATACGTCTGTTTGTTTTCAGTTTGTTTACAAATGTGCATCCAAAGCGAAGTCATTTATTATAATTAGCTCACCACACATGGGCAACTCCAATTATACACCTGTAGCTCATTAACATATCACCCATACACTGCATGTACGCGAGTGCTTTGTATTTAAAGGGACTAGCCTAGATTCCACCTAGAATTAAACATTTATATGGAAATGCTCTAAACAAAGCTTTAAAATATAGTAAAATCCAAAAAAGTGCAAAAATGTACAAACAAAATGGCTCAAATTGAGAGAGAATCAATTTGCAATATATCATTTTTTGATGGTGGTGTGTTTCCTAAATCCTAACTTTTGTACCTCAGATGGATTTACCAGATAAAAGATCAAACAAAGCTCCTGGAGATAATCTAAAACATATTAAAAGGGAAACAATTTCATCCAAAATAATTTGTTTGGTCATCACAAGTATAGAAGCAAGATTTTTATCAGTTGTTCCAACTAGAAACACTGTTTTCACACCACTTTTTGTCTCCGGCGACAAAAATTAAAGTAGGTATAGAGTTATTTTCCCCAATGTTCCTCAAAATCATGGAAAACCACATGTAGGTTATATTATTATAAACATGTTCTATCGATTCAAGTAAAAAAATATGCAGGTAAAAATTAAGTGGGAAGAATCTAGGCCAGTCCCTTTTATACAGAGAAAATGTTCCCGATAGAATTCCAAATCCAATATGTAAAACCTCTGGGGCATTTAGTGCACATCTTCAAGTCACATGTCGTAAATTCTGTGGTCTCAAAAAAATTTCTAAATGTGATTTTTCGCCCACATTCCATTTTCTGAATGATCGATTGTGCAACTAAATGCGCCAAGGATTGGTCAAAAAGTCGATCGAAAATGTGTAGAACTTACCTAAAACTGCATCGATTTAGTTCATTTTTTTTCTTATGTGAGTTCAACCATTTTGAATGTCATTATTACTGCTAATACTTCAAATGATGCAAAAGCTCAAAATACTTTAGGAAAAGTTGGGGATGATGCTGTCTTGTCTAATGCCCCTTTAATACCATCATGCATCCAATGACCCTTTAATACCATCATGCAAGGTGCCCCATTAATTCAGCCCCATGAAGCATTTGAGGGGAGCAAGTTGGCTCAGTAGAGCTCACTCTCCTCGAACAGAAGTCCCTGTATAAAACTTAAGACCATAGGAGCATAGGACCATTTCCTTAAGATATACACACAAGTAGTTTTGCTATATAGGCCTACTTGAATTATTGCTGACCTTATTTGGAGTCTCGGTTTGTCTCTATAGACAATCGAGACACAGCTGCTAGAATTCTCATGGCTAGTCAAATAGTGAAGTGAACTTTGACCAGAACAACTTTTTGCCAAAATTGGTTGTGTTTTTATTGTTCTTGAGTTTTGGGGAACTACAATTTATCTAACTCCCAATCCTTTAGGTATAAGCCTGCTATTTAGGCCTAAAAGTTGTAAATCTTTTCTGATGTATACATATATGTCCATTTGTTGAATTAAATTTGGTTTGTCCAGTTCGAATGTAAACACCTCAAAAAAGATAATTAAATGAATATTAAAGTGACAAAAGAGATATAAGTTTTCAGCTAAATAGAGGAATTCATCTATTTTTCAAGAAGTCGTAAAATTGCTCTTTTTTCATCTTTTGGTATAATTGAAATTACAGAAACAGCAACATGAAAGATTTTGCCAAATTAATTGAAAATGCTAAAAAAAAAAAACAATCCCCCAGAACTGTTGATTTACATATTTTTATAGGTTGGCTTAAAAAATGGCAAAAAAATTATAGGTTGAGTTCCTCAAAAGCAACTTTACAAGTCTGCATGATGAGCTCAGAAAAAAAGGTGGTGGAGTAACATTTTGCAGTATTTCCCAATTCTGCAAAATTTTTCTCCAGTAACTAAAATTTTGTCTTATTTAACCCTTTGAACCTGACGAGCTGGTATACCAGCTCACGTGTACATGTACCGTATACCCGATGAGCCGGTTTACCGGCTTCAAGTTCATGAGTCAGAAACTTGATGTGTCTGTCGACAGGCACGGTAAGTTAAAATTTCCAATTGTCTTATTTATATCGGAAGACATTAATAAAACTTTGAACACATGGTTGATCGGCCATTCTGCTCTTTTTTACTCGACAGAGCTGAATAATTCCTCACATTTTCGTAAATTTGATCACATTTTCAACAAATATGGCTGGTTGTTGGTCGACATAAAGTCGACATAAATATTGGGTTTTTTTTTTTGTTAATGCTGGTTATTGGAACAATTCAGACTAGTGTAAAATGAAAAGGTAAAGCAAGAAAAATCAAAATGAAAGTAAGTTTAGGTGTTATATTGTGTTTTTTAACTTTCGGGTTGGCCTGGGTCAGCGGTACAGATGCACGTGGAATGGCCAGGGTTCAAAGGGTAAAAAGAGTAATTACTTTTTATTTCCTAAGTGGAAGCTAAAAATAATCAGTCCAGGGTGATAGGGTGCTAAGGTAGAGTGTGCAGAGATGCATTAAGTGAATCAGACTCAACAAGTATGCAGCCCACATTCATACAGGTTAGGTGACCAATTAACAGCTTCACATGACTTCCGAACCACGGAGCAATTAGAGTAAAGTTTCTTGCCCATGGAAACAAGGAGACATGGTTAGTGCACCATTGAACAAATAAGGTGCAACAATGGTTAAAACTCACAAATTTCACTTGTATGATAGATATCGTTACTTTCTAAATGGAAAACTGGGAGCGCCTTACCTGTGATTTTAACCAGTAGGATCGTGATCAAGCTTAATTTGCTACTTACAAATTATATTGGCTGTTTTTCTGTTGCAGATTTTGCCAAATATGATGAGTTGGTGGAAATGTCTGGAGGGAAGTATATGCTGGGTACAGATTCCCCCAATGCCAAGGATGGAGAAGGACCATCACGGCTCGTCAAAGTCAATAAATTCAAGATTATGAAGTATCCTGTCACTAATTATGCATTCAGGTAAAAGTGGTGTTCAGCTATTTTAAAGAGCTGCAAAATTGACTCAGCAATGATTATATTATTGAGCCACTTTCTGGGACGGTCACAGACAGATTCAGATTCAGATTTGTGATCATATAACATGGCAGCCTTGAGGCTGAATTGTATGATACAATGAAAAAAAAAAGTAAAATGGCCTACATTTAAATGAAAAAAAGAACAAAGCAAAGTACAATTGAAGACGATTGAGGAGCTCATGATTAAACCCTTGAAAAAAGGGGTTGGCAAACTGGTGATAGGAGCTGAGATGTGAAACAAATTGATGTAATAAGAAATAGGACTTTTTTAGCATCAATTATAGCTAAGTTGACACAGCATCCACTTGATAGATAGTATATTCCAGAACAGTTTCCATTTGATAATGGAATGTTTCCGACTTAACTTTTTAACTCCGGAAAGCCGTTCACAGCGGCTTCAAAAAGCGTTTACAATTGGCCTGAATGAGTTATTGACATAATTTATGCAAAGAGCTCTAAAAAACTGCTAGCCGAAATTAGTCAAAAATTTGCCTGCAAGCATTTCATTCGAAGAGGTTTCTAGCGCCATCATAATTTGTCCAAAAAGAATAATCCTTGTGATCTACAGCTATCATTATGCTATCATAGGTGAGGAGATGTGGGCCGCTCAGAGTGGCTTGCCGACCGAATAGGACAGATTACGAAAATTTTATTTCGGAGTAAAAGAGTTTCAATTATTCTGGTCAAGTAGTTGGATTTTTTTAAATCTCTGGTATGCTAACTCTAGTGATCAAAACATACTTTCAATAGCTCACATAATATGAATGAACACATTTTTGAGTTTTAATAATACCTAACTTATTCAACCTTAATGAAATAGTTCTCTAAAAGTTTGTAACAGAGTAATCTAAGTTTTTTTACTTCAATCTCTATGGATCTAATAGTTAATACGTATTAGTATTCTGATGATTTTTATTTTTATTTTGCAGAGAATTTATCAGAGCCAAAAAATACCAGACAGATGCAGAGAAATTCGAATGGAGCTTTGTATTTGATGATTTTGTACCAGCTAAATTAAAAGATGAAATCCCAGATAGGATACAGGTATGTGAAATTATCAAAATGAATTTCAAGAGATGCAAACAGATCTGCTATGAAAAAAATTCCTAGGCCCATTTAATGTCTCTTTTTAGAGAAGTGAAGAGAGATGCTGATTTGAACAAAAGACATGGATTAAAATCTAACATAAAGGTGCAATTCATTATTCTGACATGATGAAAACATGTTTTCTAGCTAAATAATAAGTAGAGCACAACATATAAATGTATGCTGAAAATGTCACTTGATTCCGACCATTCATTTTCAAGTTGCAAGCTTTTCAGCATTTTAAAAACCACCATAGGCTACTGTGTGGTAATTAATACTGTTGGGGTCCCGACAGAAATGAGAAAATGACACATTGTCTCACCTTTCTCAAAAAGATAAGTACATTTGAAAAAAGGTTCAGCGATTGTAATATATACACGTCTCTTTTTAGCTAAAAACTCAATTTTGATAGTGACCTTGAGGATGAAAATAGATCATGAGTTGCCCCTTTTATATCATCAAACCTTGAGAGCTCAGTCTACAGAGCGTCCACTTAATAAATGGTAGGTCCCAGGTTCATATTCTGTGCAAGTTTTTTTTCTCAAGTTTTACCTTCACAAGGGGAAAAATAAAAGACTTGTGCACATTTCACCTTCTGAATGAAAGTAATAATTCATCATGTTTATTAGAAACAATTTTGGGTTTTTTGGTCAATGCTTGTTAGCAACATTGAGGAGAGGCATGGATATGAAACATTTTGAACTGAAGACCTTAAATCTAAGGTTCGTATGCACAAACTGGACTAAAGTTAGTCATTGACTAAGTGAAATTTGAAATTGTGGAAAAAAAAATGAAAGATCAAGAGATAATCCATGTTTTGGTTAAAGATTTATAATGCTTTTATTAGGCCTTTATATGATTTATTTGTCTGTTTTAAAAGACTGAAATTATTTTTAGAACACAAAAAAGGTTTAGTCTGGGACTAACTTAGTAAGTCCCAAACTAAACTAATATTTTGTTTTTCTGGGAAAATATACCAATGTTCCAAAACAGAAAAATTATCAAATTATAGAAATTTCATTACAAATCTTTAAGCAAGAACGTACATTATCACAGATTCCAAAAATTGTATTATTTTTGAGAAATCGAATTTCACTTAATCCAGGACTAACTTTAGTCCAGTTTTTGCATATGGACCTAATAAAACTGCAATGCCAGCTAGCCTTGATAGCTGAGTTGGCAGAGTGTCCGATTAATAAACAGTAGGCCCCAGGTTCAAATACCAGTCAAGGCTTGGTTTTTTTCTCAAGCCTTGGCTAAGTTAGTCCCTTAGTCTCCCCCCCCCCCCCCACGGAAAAGAATTATAAAAGATCTGAAATACAGAGAAATTATGATTTTGTACCAGCAAAATTAAAAGATGAAATCCATGACATGACACAAGTATATGAAATAATCAAAGCCAAGAAATACTAGACTCATGCTAAGAAATTTGAATAGAACTTTGTATTTTAATGGTTTGTACCAGCTAAAATAAAAGATGAAATCCCAGATAGTATATTAACTAGTGGACAGGTGGCAGCTGGGCTGGTAAATTACCATGGTTCAGGCATGTTCAGTCATTTTATTTGATTGAGAGTAGGTGACTTGTAACAAACTGCTCTGACCACTGATTGGCTAATTATAGTCGTTCAAATTTATTCTCTGGCATGAAACAGTACCTTTGCATATAAAATAGCTTTTTTTAATGTCTAGCACCAGTTTTCAGAAATGTCCATTCAGCGTGCACATGTACACTTATGTGACAACAAAATAATTGAAATTGACTTGTCAATTCTTGTTGTTTCAGGGAGCCCCTTGGTGGATTCCAGTTCCAAAAGCCTATTGGAGACAGGTGAGTATAAGCTCTCAACTTGGTCTATTAGATGGAAAACCTTCCAAAATTAGCGCTCAAATCAAATGCAAATCACTGAAGCGGTGGTCACAACCCGTCGTACGTGCACGTACGTGCTGTCTGCGTGCAAAAACGTAGGAAAATCGTGCAAGACGTACGTTGTCGGTACCGACTCGGTACCGATTTTGGAGCACGCAGACACGACGTAGCATTCTTAGTCCATGAGGAACTTTCTCTGCGTTCTTGCTACGTTTTTTCCACACGTACGATGGACGCACGTGCATCGTACGAACATCGTACGTGCAACGCACGGGCAACGTACGATTTTCCTGAGTCTGATATTTTTTTCAGCAGTCACGTCTTCTACCGACGACGCACGATGCACGCACGATGCACGATGCACGCACGTTGCACGTACGTGCTCCGTGCCTACTCTGTCATTGACTAGTTCAACAGTTCATTGAGCACCAAGAACTTACGTTCACCGTACCGAGTCGGCACGTGCTCGGTACCTACAACGTGCGTTTTGCGCACCGATTTCGCACTGATTTGTGCAAGATATTATACAGCTGTTAAAATTGTATCTCCAAAATGCATAAAAAGATAAAATCAACTGCTTGTTCTCGCCAAAGAGAAAAAAAGAAAGGAGCGCCTAGCTGAATTCTTCTCTGTCAAGTCGGTGTTCTACTATGAAAGTAGTCCAGGTTACCAAAAGCAACTGTCCCAACTTCCTCTAGATCCATAGATCCATGCACGAAGCCATCATTGCCTTCGTTCACCTCACTGTTGTCTCTCCTTCTGTCCATAAAAATGTATTATTAACGATTAACATAGGAAGATCATGACTTTTTTATGACTGTAAATATTTTATTTTAAGTCAGATTTTTCAATCAAACGAATTTTAAATGAAGCAATTTTTATACTTTATAATTACGATTCGGATGTATCCGACAAAGTCATCCTGCAACCTATCTCTTGGAACAACGTTATACAGCTCAAACTGCCTCCTTCTCTCAAACCATGGTCAAGCCATTGAGGGGGAACCCATCAATACCTTCATCGGCGTACCTGTTGCCTCTCCCTCCCCAGTATCAAAACATTCAACTGTTTAAAACTAAGACTTAAACCTATGAAGACTTGTTGAAATGACAAAACGGGTTGGATTTGAAATCACGTCTAATAGATTTAAACACAAGGCTATCCTGTGCTTATTAATTGCTTTCTATAAAGTCTTTTGTCGAATTATTTTTTTTTAACCCTCGTCTAACCAGGCCTGTTTTGTATCAAATCTAACCAGGGGGGGGGGGGGTGCAACCCACCACCTTAATTTTTTAAATAACTAAATAACTAAATTTCATCGGAAATTTGTGCAAATAAAGAAGGAAAATGATAATTCTAACATGCCCCGCAAGTTTCAGCCTCATAGCATGCATACATTTTTCAAAATGGAACTTAAAATTTTACGGGGTTCCCCCACACCCCAACTTTGACAGCCTACCCTAACTCAACCTTACGTGGTACCCCTATTAAAGTTTGTCATTAAAATGACGGCAGCTGACGGCAAAGGATGTATATAAAAGAGATTCCCAAATGCCTGGAGTGTGCTGCTTTTGCGTTTTTATGCCGCAGGGAAGAAACCTTTAGGGGTTGCAAACACAACCACCCTCCTTGGTTAGACGAGGGTTAATCTTATTATTTTTTAATAATACAGGAATTATATGAAATAAGTGACTTATTTTTAATCCTATTTAACATGCCCATGAGACTTAAAAATAAGTCTCAGGATTTTAGTGAAAATGCCACATCGTGCTCATGTTTTCAACATCCAAGGCAATTGCACGCACGTACAACGTGCGTGTAAGTAAGTACATCGTACGTGTAAGTACGGTCTCCGTACGATCACATGGAAATCGTAGGGAATTCGTACGTTGCACGCACGTTGTAAGCACCGACAACGCACCGACAACGTGCGCCACGTACGATGCACGCACCGACCACAGTCAAGTGTGACTTGCAGAAAACGCACGTATATCGTGCGCACATCGTACGAACGACGTGCGTGACGCACATCGTACGAACGACGTGCGTGACGCACGACCTCCCTACGTTTGCTAGGTCCTCTCTGCGTTTTTTGAAAAAACGTAGAGAACGTGGCCTCTCGAAAAAACTTACGAACAAAAAAACGCACGACGGGTTGTGACCAGCGCTTGAGGAGGGGTAACTGGGTTTTCTGACCAGGTAACCATGTCAGTGCCAAGAAATTTGAGATCTGGAAACATCTTGAGACTAGCAATAGAGGGTCTCAAAAATCATCTCACATAGGGTATGCTCTCGTAAAAGGTGATACAATGAATGGTTGAAAAAGTATAAAGGCACATTTAATGTCATGTACATGAATCTTGCACATTTTTGCAGTATATGTGTACGTCTCATATTGTTATTTTGGTCCATGATTTGTGACATTTTACAAACAGTAACATTTGCAGCCTTGCCATAACAAAAAAAGTATGAAGGTGCCAATTTGTTTGCAAAATATTTATTTATTTTATTTTATTTATATTTAGGCTTTCTTTGTTCAAAATAGCTTCCCCAGTGAAGGAAGACAGAGAAAGTTTTGATAAGGAGCTAAACCCATATGTGATAGCATTTTAACATTTTAGGTTTGAACTTGAAGAATTTTAATCCGCCTTTAAATTGTTGGATAGTCAACATTACACTCATTATGTAGAAGCATGTCACATTTTGCCAATTTCAAGCTGGATTGAAAGAGGTTTGGCTATATCCTTAACAATACCATACATGGATAGACTGTAACCCAATCATTTTGAAAGAAAGATGGACACTCTAACCTTTGGGATGGGTACTCAAAAATGTTTTGATAGGTATACTTGTGCCGCCCGTGTTTTCCAACTTAATGTCTTGCAGAGCTGATTTTTGGTCAAACATAGGGTCTGTGGCACTTATTTTTTTCGATCAGACATCTTATGAATTACTTTTTTCCCATAGAAATATGACTTTTAGAACTGAAAATTTGCAAAAATTAGGTTGAAAGCTGTGGAAAATGCATGTTTGGGCCACAGTTATTCAAAATTGAGGTGTCTTTGAAACTGAAGTAATCTTGAAATGGGCATTTTAGGGAGCAGAAGAGGAGGCTTAAAAGGGGGTATTGATGGCGGCACATACACATACCTTCCATCAATATAAATGGACCCCTCCCTCCCCGGGACTATAACCTTTGCATACAGATCATTCTGTTTGCTTTAGATTTGTAGACCCACCTTTTAAGTTCCAGATTAACCTATACTGTAATCTAAATCTCGTATCACCAAATTGAAGGATAGGCCTTAGCTAATGCACCAAAATTTGTAAAAGGTGTAATACTTGCTTGTAATGGAGCACTTCAAAATTCAACCGGTGGCTGACCACCCGAAACCACCGATTCTGGCCAGTTGCCATTGTTCTGAAAAATAACAACCGCCCAGAACCAGTTAAGTTTTGCAGTGGCCCCTAAATAAATTTTGTATATGATATTCGGAAAAAGTGTACCAGTACTAAGGTCTCCTAAAAATACTTGAACCTAACCATGACCTGACCCTAACTCACTTAACTATGACCCGACCCTAACTCACTAACCATGACCCGACCCTTACCCTAAACATAACCTAACTCTAAACCCTTATCATAAAATGGGTCCTAAAGTATACTTGGTCCTAATGATCAAATGCCTTTATTCACAGCCTGAAGGTAAAGGTTCCAGTATAACGGAGAGGCTCCATTATCCAGTAATACATGTAAGCTTTATGGATGCTAAAGCATACTGTCAGTGGAAAGGATTGCGGTTACCAACAGAAAAAGAATGGGAATTTGCTGCCAGGGGAGGACTGGAAGGTAAGGACTTCAAATATTGAAGAGTGCTTTTATCAACAATATACAGAGGAAGGGAAGCTTGTGTAATGTTTGTAAGCTTGTGTAATTGTAATTTATGTGCACAAGATTGCCTGTAATTTTAATAAAATATGTCCATTCATATTGAATACTGTAAAGGGACTAATTTTCGCTAGGGATTTAATTTCGCTAGACTGCAAATTCGCTAAATTAAATCCCTCCGACGCTAAAATTGTATTTACCATTGAAACTAATGTAAATGTTTTAAATTAGTGAAATTAATTCCCAGCCATATTGCTTATAAATTGAAATTCGCTAAAATTTGTCCTGGCTAAATTAAATCCCTGTTCAGTATACATCAGCAAATAATGATGAAGATTTGTATATAGTATTGTCCTCCTCCTCCTCATCCTCCTCCTCCTCCTCACCCTCATCATCATCATCCTCCTCATCCTCCTCCTCATGAAATCACTGGAAAGGCTATAGTGACATCAGAGGTGAAACTAGAAAGTTAGAAAAGCAGATCAATAAACATAAAATCAGAATAGACACTTTCGCTGCATTATAACATTTATGTGCAACTAAGAACTCTCATTAAGTGTACTGGGAGTATAGGAAACTTTGATAGAAAGTCCAGCGTGTTGCCAAAGGAAGATATTAGAAGCAATTCATATCAAAAAGCATAATTCAAACTGAACAAAGGCAAAGGATGAAAAGTGGATCCTGTCTTGAACATGAACACCAACATCTGGAGGTGACAAACAGTTTGAATTTCACCCCTGGCATTAGAAAATATCTGTGACATTATTGTTGTCCACAATTAGCCTTCCCTGGAATTAAACCAGATTCAATAAGACGGCTAAGGACGCACTTGGGTAAAATATAAGTGCTTCCCAATTAAAGTGATAAGAAATGTAGATTATAAGTTCCAACCAATGTTGACTTGTGTGTGTATCAGTACTCAGATTTTTAAGGGAGTCTATAATGATCAGTTCAAACAAATGATATAATTTTGTTTTAATCGCTTTCTATAAATAGGTGAAGATTACCTTTGCAGAGATACATTGGGAAAGAAACGATACAATGATCAGTTCAAATCAATGATACACTTTTGTTTTTATTGCTTTCTTATATAGGTAAAGATTATCCGTGGGGTGATGCATGGGAAAAGAAGAGAGTGAACGCATGGCAGGGGAAATTCCCTAAGAAGAACACCAAGAAGGATGGATATCATGGCTTGGCATCAGTGGATGCCTTCCCACCACAGAATAATTATGGTAAGCTATGAGGGGCTCATTTAACCTTTATTTTGTATATGAGTGGTGCTCTGGTAAAATGAGCGGAAAGTCACGATTGAAGATTTTGAATAAATGGCTGTTAAAGTAAAAATATGGTGAAAATATCAAATTTGTTTTTTTGACGTAAAACGCATTAATGCATAAGTCTCAAACTATGTCTCGCATTTTGAAGGCCAATTATGCTGGGGAGTGCACTTATTCACGGGTAATTGATCGCGTTTTGCTATCATACACTATGGCAATCAGTAACTTTACAATTGATTTGCACCAATTTTTTACTGCCACATAAATAAAGAAAAAATGTTTGCACCTAAATCGGGTACTTTATGAAGTTTTATAGAAACTAGCCTTTAATAGAAACCATTTCCAAAAAGAATGACCCAAAAATGTGTTTTTTTAAGGTAAGTCTTTTCCAGTTTTAGCTTCAATAGTCATATCTTAATGGGAAAAATAAGTTTATAATTAGACTTCAATTCAGAAAAAAAGTTTCCTAGATCTTATTTTTCACAATTAAAAAATCAATTTTGTTAGACCTTGAAAACCTGTGCAGCACATACCAACCATTTTTTTAGTACCACCTTGGAGAGATATACATCATATTGAATGAACTGGTGATGGTAGGTGATAGGTCAGTAGGCAAAGTAGGTCTCACACTGACAAAACAAAGCTGTCATATTATTTAAATTTCAAAAACAAAACAGTCATCAAAACTGTCATGTTTGTTTATAGATATGGTAGAAGCTTTTATCTCTGAAGTTGATTAGGAAAGAATGAAAAAGACATCAAGTTCTAAAATGTTTTTTGTATCCGAAGAAGGCCATTTATATTTTGAGGTGGATATTATGCTCCTAAAGGCCCCTAAATTTGCCCCTTGACTAGAATTTTGGGTGACTCAAAGGCCACTCTAAACAAGGTTTTTGACATTTTCATATCCTTAAATTAAGATTTTCATATTTAGCAAAGAAACTTGTGTTAATTAAGGATAGTATTTCAAAATCATCTTTATAGAAAGTCAAAATCACATGTATAGAAAGTAAAAATGTACCTTTGTTTAATGTTGATATATGCCTGACATGAGCATAATTGCCACTGACACAAACAGTTCCTCAAAAAGTAGGTGTGTTAAAACACTACATGAGTGTTATTTGTTTTTCTCAACTATATGATACTGTAAGGAGACCATTGTCCTGCTAAGATTTAATGATGGACCATTGGTGCAGGAGCCAGAATATTGGTGCAACAGATTTTTGAGATTTTGAAAAGGTGTGAAAAAGATGCTTATTTTAGCCTAATCTAGTGATTTTCACACAAGGACCTCTATAACAAAAATTAATGTTAACTTTGGTCAAAATTATTGACACAAGCTCAAAAACCTTAGAAAAAACATTGAACGTGACTTAATTAATTTAATTGCTATTTGATTTTTACAGGAATGTATGATATGGTTGGCAATATGTGGGAGTGGACGACAACCAAATTTGGACCCAGTAACGGTGCACCTGATAATTCTCAAACCAGCTATGTATTACGTGGTGGTTCCTATATAGATTCCAAAGATGGCAAATTTAATCATCAGCTTAGGGTCACTACAAGGTAAGCTAAATGGCGTAGTGATTTCTTAACCCATCAAAGATATCTAAATAGTGTTTAAAGATCAGATTCCTTTATCTGCTTGCTTTGTCTACCTTAAGTGTGCTTGAAATTCCCTCACCCAAGGAATTAATAATAATAATAATTCCGGCATTTATATTGCGCCTTTTCCAGTGGATACAAAGCGCTGGCCATCATTATTACGCCATAATAAGGGAATCGTCAGAACCATTTCGCCTTAAACTAGGCCATTTGCGGCCAATGACCAAATTGCAAATTGTCTTGTGGAAATTGTACGAAACTCAGGGCACTTATCCTGCCTGCGATTATTTAAATGTGGACTAATCAAGGTTCAGTGCCCATATTTCTATGCCACTGGATCTGGAATGGTTCTTTGAGTGGAATGGAGTGGTGCACTGGTGGTCAGCAACAAGCTTTTTCTTAAGCCAGAAATCTGAAAAAAAAAACGGATCCTGGTCCTCACAATTTCCAGAGAACCATGAGCCGCTTAGGGACCAGGACCAATTTCTGATTTTGCATATAATATTTCAGAACATTTTGATTAAGAAATCAAGAATTCATCAATAAAAGAACAATTTGTTTGATTTTCTTCTGAAATATGTATTGATTTTCCAAGATGTTTCCAATCAAGTTCTTCACAAATATGGACTCGTACTAGAGACAAAAAATTGTACATGGCAAGACCCGGGCGCTGTTGTAGGGAAAAATATCATCACCTGCATTTCATTTTGTCTGTCCCACCAGGCGCAAAAAGTCGAGAAACATAGGGTAAAAATTGCCAGGAACTGCTTAAGAAAAAGCTTAGTCAACAGACACTTGTACAGTATACTACAAAGAGGCAAAGCTCATGCACTATAATTCCCCTTTATTTCTATTTTTATTTGTTTCATTTTCAAAGGTGAGGGTCTTTATTATTATTTGCAAGTTCATCATGTTTACAATCACATTAATAGACGATAAACAAAATGTAATGTACACAAAATTGTTGGCCAAGGTTAAACAAGTTAATAACAATCAGATAAAAGAATATTTTATCAAAAGTTTAAAAGTCTGAAGTACAAAATTCTCAGGGCACCCGCACAAAGAGGCCATTGCCCTTAACCACCCCAGATTGTCCCCGAAAAGCAGCATATTGTATGGAGCAAAAAACAAACATCAGAGGCATAACCCAATAGCGATCAATACCAAACAATATGTAGGGGGAAAAACAAATGCAAAACTGCTCTCCAGATGACATCCGTGGGCGGATCAAGTTTAATGAACCCTAAGCAAGTAACAAAAGATTTCAATTTTTTTATTTTTTAACTTATTTACACAACATTTGATTTTGCTCTTCCCCTACACAGGATGGGTAACACAGCTGATGCAGGCTCAGATAATTTAGGCTTCCGATGTGCACAAACTGTAGGAACAAAACAGACCGGGAAACAACCCGGCAACGAAGGCAAAACTAAGCCGTCTAAACCTCAGGTTAAAGAAATCAAGGAAGGAGAGACTATAAAAGAAAAACGACCTAATCCTGCTGATTTGAGAGGCAAGAAAAAACCTACAGCAAATAAGAAAAAAGGTGTACGCAAAAGTGAACTATGATGATGGCTTTCTTTTACTTTGGGGACACTTCAAAACTCAACCAGTTACGACTAGGACATACCTCTTACGACCTACCTAAATATTTGGTGCAACAAGTCTTTGTTATCTTATAATCTAATATAAAATTCCAATGTATTTTCTAATACTGTATTAGAGGTATTTTTTGCGCTACATTTATTTTCACGCTCTCGCGTGAAATTGCGTTAGCACGAAAATAAATGCACCACAAAAATTGGTGTGTCTTTGTTACAAAGGAAATTCCATACTCGGCCAATGTTCACGTGCGCGAAAATAAAAACGCGCGAAATGGTCAAAAATTGGCCATGCGCGAATATTACTAAGCTCGAAAATATTGGCATTTACAGTAATATGGAGGCTTGGTGATGAAAAATCAATACAATACACTTTTTTGTATTATGCCAAACATTTGATAGTTTACAACACCCTGACAACACCAAGCCTCCATTATTGTTTAGAAAATAAATTGGAATTAATGTAATAACAAAGACTAGCTTGTGGCATCAAATATTCGGTAGCTTGTTCAAGACTATAGTTTGGCCGTTATGGCCTGTTTTGGCCAGTTGCTGTTGTTTTAAACAATGGCAAATGGCCAGAACTATTTACTCTGAGTGGTCAAGTATTGGTTGAATTTTTAAGTGACCCGTAGCATGTGTTTAGGTATTGTTTTGGTAGTGGTGTATTCAATTTTCTTCTCTCTGAGTTTTGCATGTTATATTGGAAATAGTCTGAGCCACACGTGCCGTAGAATAAGTGCATGGACAATGCATGAACCAGTTATTTCCAATAAAAAATTGAATCAAAACTAAATTCAGCAATCAATTTTAACTTGTCAAGGATCAAGGTAAGATTATTAGTTGCCCCCTGCTTGTTCACAGAGTACGGGCACATATCTAGAGACTGCAGTGGTGCCTTATTCCATTACTGAGGCCATCAGGACAAATGGAATATGGCACCAGATTTGCCCATATTTTGTGAGAACAAGCCGAGGAGAACAGATTTATCATTTTAAGTGTATATGAATTAATCTCATTGGTAAACTCATCATCAAAACAAAATTTAATCTTAAAAGCCTTGTAAACAAAATATGCAAAACCCTGAGTCACAAATAGCAAGGTGCATTACGCATATATGGTTTTATAAAATGCAAGTATAGCCTACCAATTGGCCATATGGTGCTATAAATATTGTTGAAGTTGTGTTAAAAGGTCAAACTTTGTTTCTTAGAACAAATCGTCATGCTATAAAATTATTGCCTAACAAACATTTTAATGGTATTGAGATTTTTGAATAAATCAGCTCTTTTAGAATAAGGGACACATGCTATGAGTAAATAACAAATATATATATACACTTTGAAAAAGTTCTACAAAGCCAAAATTAAAATTCCCTTTACTCGAGTCTGTGACTTTTTGAGAATGAAATTGCCTTATTGAGAATAAAATTGCCTACAGACATGTAAACATAGCCATTATTTTTGATTTGTGTCATCAAGTTATTATACCGGACATTTTCAAAAATGGCAACAAGCCACAAAAAGTAGACTGTTATTTCTTAAATCATAATTGTCAAAATGTTACATTGGCAAAAACTTTATTAGTATGACAAAATGATAATATATTTAAAACTCATGTACTCATGAAAGTGATTTTAATTTGCCTTTAAGTGATTGGTGATGGTGATTATTTTCATGACATTACCTAAGCTTAAAACTAAAATGTTAGCATTAATTTTCCTTGACAAAAGTACCTAACCCTTTTTTATCTGAAATAATTTCTGCTTGTATCTTCCTTGTAGACTAGGCTGTAGTTAAAATAATTTTAAGACTTCTATGCTACTAATGTCACATACTCACCGACATCTTTTGCCAGATCAACATGGTGACATCAGCAGTATTTGTAGCTGTGAGTGTGATATGACAGTGTTGGACAACCTCATCTGATGTATCAGATGTTGATGACATCAGAACTACCTCTTGTTGCTCACCCCAAGAACACCCCCTTGTCTTTCTCTAGTAGCAAAACATTGTCTCACACTGTATCTAATTCCATTCCTTTGTCTCCAAAGTGCAACCTTTTAAAAGTGTTTCCCTTAAATATGCTGAAATTTAAGACAAACCCTTAGGAGTTATACTTAAATGAACAAATATTTAAGGGAATAGGGAATCCCTTAACTCTTATAATTCTAAGGGCAATTTGTAAGGGAACATTGGAGCATGCACCCTTAAAAGTTGCCCTTAAGACACATGGGTATTCTATAGCATATATTTTACAAAATGTGTTTTTTAATAGAAGAAAACACTTCTTTGCGCCTAAAATTATACCTAAAAAGAACAAAAATGACACTGCAATATACCAGAAATTGAGCTTCAAAGTTAGGGGAGTGACTTAGTGTAATTGTAACACTTAAGTACGTGTAAGTGTTAAGTTCTACACTTACACTGAAGTGAAAGGGAGTTTTATGAATACGGCCCCAGATCTGCTGTACAGAACTCCTGTGTGTATATGTAAGCGGTCCACAGAGATGCGGATCTCAGATCTGGATCTTGGAGATGCGCATGCATCTGGATCTGCACTCCATGCAGATTGCCTCATTGTTAGCATGCCTTTAGGAGCATTCAAAGTAGAAAATGTTCCATTTAGGGTTATAAAGGTGCTTCAAGAGTTGCTTAATTCCATTCCTTTGTCTATGTTCCATGTAGGATTGTAAAGGAGGTTTCAGAGTTGCTTTCCCAGTTACAGTTGGTAGCTGCAGCAGACAACCACTAATTTAGGCTTTACCTCCAAAGATATTCGCTCGCCTGAGAGACCGTCGCTTGCAATGTTCGCCCTTGACTTATTCGGCCAAATTATGGATGAATGACACTTACATTGTTTGTATATTGGTTTAATCAATGTAAACATCAATTTAACTAATAGTAACATCAATTTAACCAATATTCAAGCATATTGTAAGCAACATTTTCTCTCCATTTGAGAGAAAAATTAGGAGCGAATGTCTCTTGGGTGAGCGAATGTCTTTGGATGTTGAGAGAAAAATTAGGAGCGAATGTCTCTTGGGTGAGCGAATGTCTTTGGATGCCAAGCCTTATAATTTTGAGCTGTTTGTTGATCAATGACGATACATTTGCATATTGCCACAAATTTTAGGTGTGTTGTAAAAAAAGTTGGATTTATTCCAACTCAAATGACATGTTGTGACCATCACGGCTAGGTAATCAATATATTATCATCTTGTCGTACATGCCACTTAATTTTTCAAGTACGACAAAGTCTGGTATGCGCATTTTAAATTTTTGACGTCACGCTATTCGTGCGACCACCATGACAGACATTCTGAAACCAGCTTTAGTCTAGTTGTGACATTTTTACCAATTCACCTGAAAAAATTGTAACAAGCTTCAAGGATATATGTGATTGCAAGAAGTGTCCCTCGGAAAAATGTTTTCATGGTATCAAAAAATAAAATTTGGGCATGTCATAGATTTAATGAGCACTAAAACCCTTCAATGTAGGGATGTTATCATGCCTCATGTTCCCCTTTTCTCCATACAGCTTTTGCAGTTAGCAGGGGTGGATAAAAATCTATTGCTATATGTAAAGAAAGTACTTTTTACACCAATTTTGCAACTTTTGCAACATAGGGACAAATGGCTATTCAGACAAAATTTCATTGATAGAATTCTTTCCCTTCTGAGTGATTTTTAAAACTTTTTGATACCCTCTTGTATAACACGCATATGAAATTGAACATGCAAAAGGCGCAAACAAATTTTCAATTCTTTCTCCATACAAACCAGATCATAACCTTGTTGGCATATTAAAGTAACCAAGTCAAGCTCCCACCTTTAATAGTACCGTAGGACCAAATAGAGGTGTTTTTAGTGCAATAATAATCAGAATGTTGATCTATTATAACCGCATGCAAATGCAATGATGTTCAATTTGTCTTCCATTGGTGTTTATGAAAGGTTTAATATGAAAAATAAATTGTATTTTCCTAAGACTATGAATATTGTTTTAATGCTGTGTTTTATTACCGTCTGTGTTTTATTTATGTAGTATGGACTCTGACAGGTTACCTTGGTATGCTTTTGTGTGATTCTGACCTGATAGTATGGTGCACAACCATATGGTCAAGAGCATTTGACTTAAAACAATAACAATAATAATAAAAAGCATTTATATAGCACCTATTCAAAAATGGTCAAAGTGCTTTACAATTTTAAAAACATTATTTCTACACACTATATATAGCA